>PYHX02000312.1:2976915-3114415 GCA_004302925.2 Cochliomyia hominivorax | reverse complement strand
TGAGTGAAAGGCCATGAAATTTCCATTCTCTTTGGGGGGAAGTGCTCCCATTAGCTGCCGTTGACATTTCCTTTTGTATATAATATAAACTTTACACTTATTTATAGTTGTTTTGATTACATTTTTTACTTTTGGGATCAAGTAATGAATGCGAACAAGTCTCAGTACCAACTGATTTCCTCCGTGAAGGCTAATACTGTGAATGAAGTGGACTACTTATATGGAATAATAACAGGATATCTCTCATTATACATGAGACCTAAAGATACTTCTAGCCTTCCGCAGGAACGTATGATTCCTTCTGAATCAAGAAATGGATTTAAGTTTAGGATTGAACCAGTACTTTCAATATTTTTTGTAAAGAAAGAACATGGTATTCATTGGGGAAATGAACCTTTTGGACGACAGAAATAAGTTTGTTTCGAACAAAAACTATTTCAGAATTTTTCACCATTGTAGACTCTATATGGAAACTATTATGATATCTGAAGTGAGTCTTAAAAAAGAATCGGTATACATATGCAAGAACTCGCAACGCTTTAGTAAATGATGAAAAACGTTCTTAAGTATCCTCATGGTTTGAAAAATATGTAAAATGAACCTTAATTTTTTTACTTTCCAAATTGGTATTTAAAATAGGGTTTGACTTTGGCCATTTTTCCGGAGATTTTCTTAACCATTCCGGTCCATGGCAACAAAGATTGCTACCCATCATCTCCTGAGGATATAATCCACGACTTGCTAAATCTGCTGGATTAGAATCTGAACAAACATGCTTCCAAAGACTCGAATCCGTTATCTGAATAATTTTAGCGATTCTATTAGCTACAAATGTCATCCATGAACAAGGAGGCTTTGCAAGCCAGGAAAGAACTATAGAAGAATCAGTCCAGAACTCAGGAAGAAGTTCTAATCTAGGAATTGATAGAGTCTTAACCTGTGCTACCTTAGTTTTAGAGGTTATTAAATGGACAAATGTGTTGGAATCTTGAACAATTCGGATATAAAGAACATTCGCATAGGCACGTTCTGTTGCGTCGCAAAATCCGTGAAATTGAACTTCAGAATATTGTTTATAAAGTGATAATTAACTTGAAATGTATTCCATTTGGAAAGTGATAATGGGGTAAGAACTTTATTCCATCCTGTACCATCAATCCATATCCTTTGCATTATTATTTTGGCCAAAATAATGCATGGTGCTAACCAACCTGCCGGATCAAATAATTTAGCACTTCTCGTTTTGTACAGTTGAATGTCTCTGGAATTGGTTTTATAGCAAAGTAAAAGGAATCAGTTTTGGCATTCCAACGAATTCGTAATGTTTTTGTTCTACTAGAATCTTCAAAACCTAGAAAGTCCTAAAAAAGTAGGTGCTCGTTTGGAATCCCTGAATGTATTTCTTTTGAATTTGCAGTCCATTTTCTCAACGAAAATCTAGCTGATTCCAGAGCTAAAATAAGGTTTTTTCGACACTTTAACGCTTCAGAAATTTGATGAGAACCAGAAAGGACATTATCTACATACATTGAGTTCCTAAGAATATAGCTTGCTCTATGGTAAATAGATTGACTATCATCAGCCAGCTGAAGAATAGTACGTATGGCTAATTACGGAGCACAATTTACACCGAACGTAACAGTTTTAAGCTCAAAATCCTGAATACATTCGTTTGTGAAACTCCGAAATAGGATTCGTTGGAAAGGAGTATGTTTTGGATCTACTAGAATTTGTCTGTACATTTTTTGGATATCAGCGTTAAACACAAATTTAATAATCTCCATTTTAAAATAAGAAAAGTCAAATCTTGTTGAAGAATTGGCCCAGTATGCAACATATCGTTTAAGCTATGTCCATTGGATGTTGGAGAGGAGGCGTCAAAAACAACACGCACTTTTGTTGTTGTACTGTCAGGATTTATAACCGCATTATTAATTTCTGGAAAAACTTTTGTCATATGACCTAGGTCTTTGTACTCTTGCACAACTTGATCATATTCTTCCATAAATATTGGACTTCGAAGCAATCTGCCCACATTCCTAAAATATTGAGCCATTGATCTTGTCCTTGAATGTCCTAGTTTTAGCTGATGTGGAAAAGGAAGATAAACTACATATCTACTTTCTTCATTCCTCTTAGTAGTATTAATATATAAATCTTCACAAAATTTATCAGATGAGGAGCCCACTTTACTCCGAGGGAGGTCCTCCAACTCCCAAAAACGTGAACTTAAGGAGGATGAATTATTAGAAACAGGACCTGTTAAAATCCATACAAAAATTCTTGCAAACATCATGCTTTGCTTCCGTAAGCATAATCTAAGGCATTATATCTGCTCCAATCAAAATATCAAATATAATAATAATTTTATGTCACTATCGAAAATTGATCCCAAAGTTAGTGAACATTTTACTTGAACATGAGCAGATGTAGAGTTATTAATTCCCAAAATTTTGGCATTTGTAGAACTGTGAGGAAGTTTATGACAATGAAATAGACGTTCCGAAATAAACGTACCTTCAGACCCAGAATCCATTAATGCCCTTGCTTTATATTTAATACCAGAACAACAAATATCGACAAGAGCTGTACCTAATAAAACACCCCTAGAACTAGTATTACAAAACGATTTAACACTTTCAACTCCTGAACTATTTATGGACTATATAGGAGTGGAACTAGACTTTGAAAATGGAGTTGAGTGTGGATTTAGATTTGAATTAATGTTGGTATTAGGTGTTGGCAAAAACACATTTTCAGAGTCTCTATGTAGCAGAGTGTTGTGTCGTTTATAACACTTGTAACAGTTGGTTTTACTGCTACAATTTTTTACAGTATGTGCTTTTGAAAAGCAGTTTATGCATAAACCTTTGATTTCAGTTAGACGTTGTGATTGAATAATTTTCAAAAATTTTTGACATTCGCGAATAAGGTGAGATTCTTTTGGGCACAATTCACAAACAAAGACCTTTTGCTGAAATGTTTGAAACTTTCTAGGCTGGCTATTAGATGCTTTCGGTTTGGAATCTATGATCTTATATCGAATCTTGGATACCGATTCTTGATCTGTTATTCAAGAAAGTATCGAATTCATTCCATTTAGAATTGAAGATTTATCTTTTAGACTTTCTTCCCACAATGTTAGTGTAGAATCTGACAATTTATTAGAGCTTTAAAGCTTTTTAATAGCCTTCCCAGATTCAGATGTTATTGTCTCTAAACCGAATAAAAGTTTGAGTTGGCCATTCACAAGGATTCTGCGATTTTCAAATCTTTCACAAAGGCTTGACCATGCTAAGTCGAATCCTTGATTGGTCAAAGGACTTTTGCGGACAATGTCCCTTGCCTCGCCTGATGTCTTTTGGTTAAGATGAAATAAATTTTCAACCTGGCTAAGTCTTGAATTCTGAATATAAATAGCTGTGAACAAATCTCGAAATGTAGGCCTTGACATGTAATCCCCATTGAATATCTCGATATCACAGGGAGGGAGCTGAAATCCATGTTTCTCGAAAACATTGGAAGAGATTGTTTCTCTGGAAATGACGGGAGAAACGTTTTTCGGAATAGACAATCGGCGAAGTTCATCTGAAATTTCAGCCAATTTTGTTAAACACTTACAATAGGTTATGTAAGTGCTCTTATATTTGAGTTTGAATGATTCAACATTTGAAGATCTTTCCTCTTCATCATCTCTATCAAAAAGATATTTCTCATATGCAGTTCTTATTTGCGTCCACGTTGACTTAAGTTCAAATATATGAACCTCTACCGCATGAAATGAATCAATTGGAAATTTATTCTCATTTAAATCGAGATCAAATTCCAATATACTATCTGCCAAACGGATAAAGTGTTCCAAAGACATATTAGAAACACGATAGGAATAATAATAAATAGGTATAATAACTTTTAAAACCCAACAAGTATAATATATATAGTATAGAACTTTGCATGTTTTATATGATCAGCTGATCAATCAACTAGAGTTCAATGACCTACAATTATAAAAAGACCAATTGGAATGTTTACAAAATTCCCAGATTTCTTACAATTGAGTATTGTACAGCAATAAGAAATGTAAAGGAAAAAAGTAAATAAGTTGAGAAAAAAAGAAAATTAACCCGTTGGAAACCTGAAAAATTTTAATTGAAGCTCAAAATTTGCAGCTTTTTCTTTTAAACAAATAGAGAATTAAAGAAACCAAATATAAAAATTAATATATATCCGAAATTTAGAAAAATGTCAATGAAAATCAATCCATAACAACTATAAAAATATTCTCCTCTTGTTATTGAATAAGAATAAAAGTTATAAACTTTTCTTTTCCTTTCTCTCCTTGTTTTTTTTCTTTACAAGAAAGCTTTACTCTTGATAAGTTGAATTAAAACTGTATTTATTAAAAAAGCACACACACAACATTCCATATTTGTACGAACAATTTCACTTGTCGTAAAAAATGAACTTTAAAAATTATTTAAAATTGTTTATATATGCGATAGTATTTCATCATAATTATGTCTCTTTTTATTAATCACAGTTTCAAACGTGTTAAAAATAATTTGGAAAATCACAAATAAATAGGGGAAAAAATAAATGAATTATGGAGAGTGTGAAATTGGGAAAAAATTGGTTTTTATGTTGAGAAGTTTGTTGTAGCAAAGAAACAAAAAATGTAAGAGGTTAAAAAAGAGATTAAAAGTGTAAGAGCAAACTGAGAACATGAGTTGAGTGATAATGATAAATCAAAGTTCTAAAGAGACCAAATATCATTAACAGCATTTAAAAGGTAAAGTTACAAGTACGCAAGAGAACTATGTTACCGAACGAAATAAATATCCGAAATAAATAAAATAATCTGTTAAGAATAATAAACGCGTGACCAATGTAGAACGTTAATATATATATACATATATATTTGCATGTATATCGGAATAAGTTTTACAGAAGCTTTAATTATTTAAGACGTTTTTTGTATGTTTACGAATTATAATAATTAATATATATAAATAAATATAAACTACCTTCTGCAAATTAAATTTCCCTTTGAATTTGGACTTTTTCTTCCTCTTCAGGTCGCACTGTGCAATTAAAATTAACAAACCTCCAAAAAATCACTTTTTTCTTTCATAACTATTTTTTTTTAATTTCAATTTTATAAAAAATTTTACAAATGTTGTCTTTCACGCCATGCGATTTTTATATTGTTCTTTGCACTATTAAATTAAATAATAAAGCAAAATATGACAAACGAACCTGTTTCTGCTGTTGAAAGAATTTCCAAAAATGAATAGAAATCTCAATGAGTGTGATGTTTCCAATATGAGTACCCGGTTCGATGGATCAAATGATTAGCTCAGAGTCTCTCGGAGTTGAACAAGTTTATGGAATCAAGGGAATTGGAAATTATTATCATTGAGCCCAAAACCAATTAATTTGGTTTCTCATTAATATGTGTTCCAGTTAAAAATATGAAAGAAAAAAGAAACACAATAAGAATTAGAATTTGTAGTGGAGAAATGCAAGTTCTTACCAGTACGAAGGTTGTTAATACAAGAAGGAGGTTTTATTTTAGCTTTTAGCGGAAACAAGTATCTGTCATATTTTTCATTTTATTTGACACTTTCTCTCGTGAAAATTCAGTAAGAAAGAGATAGATTTAGGAGTTTTAGGAAGTGTATTCGGCAGTCCATAGATTTAAAATGTTGTTTAATGTTATTAGGCGGTTTCAACTTTAACAGTATGTATGAATGTATGTATGTATGTATGTATGTATGTATGTGTGTATGTCGTATATATCTATGCATGTATGGAAGTATATATATATATATATATATATATATATATATATATATATATATATATATATATATATATATATATATATATATATATATATATATATATATATATATGCGTACATACACACATTCATAAATGGGTGCCTCGAAGGATAATAGTTCTAATTTCTATTACTCATTAAGAGTTTCTGGTTCTTTTCATCGAAGGAGGAAAAGGTTGGATAAAGAAATTCATTGTTTTTTATGAGAGTATTAAAACTATTTGGTTTAATGTTTTCAGAACTAAATTTTATTCAGCGGTGGATGATAATTTCTAATATAACTTCTGAATATGATTTTAGAACATTGGACTAAAGAGCATTTATTTATTATTCCACTGATTACTCCTATGGGGTTATCAGGGGTATTCCTCTATGTTATAAAGATGAATTTATTTGGGAGAATATTTCGTCAGTTTTGATTATTTCGTTTGAGCGTTTTAGTGGTAAGGGTCCCAATGCTTCTAATGTTAACGTTCCTATGATATCGGTTAAGATATTTTTGCTCGGATCATCGCCTATTGTCTTGATTAATTACATTGTTCAAGTGGGTATGTATTATTAACCTCTCAGGCAATGTCATAAGTGTGGCAGATTAGTTCACACTGAGTGGAGATGTCATTGTATAGTGACTAAGGTCGTAATTTTCCGCCATCGGATGGATCGATGGCTCGGAATGAGTAGCCTTAATCCGTAAATAGTAATTGGAAAATTGATGTGATAACTATAAAAAAGAGCTTTTAAAAAGTATCTAGGTCTGAGCTCCAGTTAAACTCAATTCGAGCAGTTGCAGCCGTCGGATACTTATCCTATTATTCCGGTTATTTACAGGAGGATAAAGAAAGTCGTATAGTATCGGCGTCGGCATTTACGTGTTTGAATAATGGATCGACAACATTTTTTGTCAGTTGGGTAACCCTATTAGTACGATTGTTGATCTTAGATTTTCGAAGTGTTGTTTTTCTATAGCTTCAAAGACCGAGTCAATTTCGCTTGGGTGTAGTCACCATGTACCGATTTTTATGGAATTTGAGTATTTACCTACTAGGCCTGTAGGTAAATACTTAGCTAAGAGGAGGCTTTATCATTTAAGGGATCAGTATCTTAACAACACTCTTCTTGCCTTCTCTAGGAAACATATTGGTCCGCTATCTTCTCTAACTTGTCAGAAATTGGAAGCACTTTTGAATAATAGGAGGAGTGGTTCTGCTGGTGCTGTGATCAGGTAACTTACGGGATGCTTAAGGCTCTCTCAAGAAATTCCCTTTTGAATGCTTTTAACAGTTATTTTTGTAACACTTCGATTAAACCTTTTTGGAGGAGTGTATTGCAGTAATTCCTAAGAAGGACAAGGACTTTGATCATTTTAGAATTTTTCGACCTAATTTCAGTTTTTCTTAAGACGATAAATTTAATTTTGAATGCTCGTTTAACTACGATTGTCGTGAGTTGTAACATTCTGGCCTATCGCAAACGACCTTCTTCGCATTCATATTGTCAATCCTTCTCTTTTAAGTCTCATTTCGGATAATCGTTTTTTGAAGAATAGTTATTCTCTTGCTTATTCCAAATTTCAACATTTGTTTAGTAGGATTGATATTGCATTAGATACAATATTTTGGGGAAGGCTGTTTTCATAATGGAGATGCAATTTGGTTGTAATTATTTTACACCTTCATCGTTAATACGTTCTTACTATGATAGTTTGTGTTTTATATACAGTTGCGTCTGTATCAGATGGATACTCTGGTTGTACAGTTTATCATGCATCAATTGACAGATCGTTCGACTGCATTTACTGCGATACGTGAAGCTCTTTTGATTGGGATATGTGACGAGGTTTGAGATAATTCAGATTATCAATTTCTCTGACATTTTTTGTTCATTTTGTCATGTTGGTGTTTTTTTTTTAAATGAAAAGTCGGATGAATTCGGCTGGTCATGGAGAATGGAGCTCTTCTGATTGGTTCTTACAACTTGGTTTCTAGGGATTTATGGTAACAGTGGAATTATGAATACACTGAGATTTCTTGGTATAAGGATGTCTTTAACTATTATAAATAATCATATATCATTTGTACCAAAAATTCTCACTTGATTCGGGCGATGTGAAGATTATTAATCGGTTATTATCGCGTCATGCTTATGACAGAAAATTCTTAAATATGATAGAGGTGAATGTGAGACATGTGAGATTGTTGAAAATGCGAATCATCTAATTTTTTATTACTCTAAATTTTATAATATCCGCAGAAAATATACGATTTTTGTTAAGCACATAAGTCTTTTTGACATTTTAAGACACTACACATCAAGGAGAATTTTTATGATTTAATTAAAATAGCAAAAGAAGTTCAATTGACGAATTTATATGAATATATATATTATTTTCCTTTTTTTCCATTCATTATCTGAATTCATTACATACTTTAGAGTTTATTAATTTAGAATAATACAACTTTTCACATATACAGATATGCTCTGTGAAAGCAGTTTTATTAAAACTCAGCGTTGATTAATAAGAATCAACACGTATTTGGGATACGTTTGTGTTATTACTTGGCGATATGTGTACTGTTTGCAAAATCTTTTTAAAAATGAAATCAGTTATAAAGCTGCTCTGATAAGTGAACACCTATCGAATCATTGTCGTTATCGATTAAAAACAGTTAGACTTTACTTTGTTTGCTTGCTTTCAAGAGTTTTGCGTCTCACTCTTGCACATTGATGAATGCTGAGGCGTCGCAAAGCGGTATTGGTTACCGTTATAAGGGTTATATACATTGACCATATGCTTTTGATTTATAATATATTCATCGTAAACTGGTGAAGACCATAAAATACTTGAGTTTTTAACTTCAATTCGGTAGCCCTTTATTCCTATATGAAGATATAGGTCGCGATTTGGAGTTGCTGTAATCTTTTATATGACAATACTCATAGATTGTGTTGTTGTTTGCGGATTTCTCGTACTTGGAATACGTTTGTGTTATAACTTGGCAATATGAGTGCTTGAAGCGCAGCCATTTAAAATTAAATCCCTAAAAAAATTAGAGCTATATTTGTTCTGCTGACTTTTTTATTTTTTTGTCTTCGTGACACAGACTAAACATCACCAAAATCAAACAAACAAAAGAATGATTTGTTGCTTAAAAACTTTCTTATTTACTCGTATTCAAAAATGTTGAAAAAGTAATTTTCCTAATTTTCTCTGCATACAGTTCGAACCGAGTTGGAACAAGTTGACACACTAATGAAAATATCGACCATTCAGGAACAATAAAAGTAATATTTTTCTACTCAATCTACCGTATTTGAATTTTAGGGCTTCACTTCTATAGATATAACAACAGATTGGGAAGCCTTGAGTCTCAGGTTACGTAATACATTAAACTGAGCTAGTTGCTATTTTGGAACAAAAGGCCTATAATTTGATATCTCGAACTATGAAAAAATGGAAAACACTATGCAATTAGAAAGAGGTGTTAGTTAGGGTGTGGGCTATTATGACACTTTGAAACCACCAGTTTGATCCAGAAACTGTGATGATATTTAGTGGCCATCGACAAATTGTCAGGAAAACAGCAACAGTAAGTTAAAAAGATGGGAAGCCAATACCACGAGACTGAATAAATATTGTAGAAGATGCATTACCAAGTTTTTTAGCACGTTTTCTTAGCTAATTCATTAACTTATACGTAGCATAGCCTTAAGAGTTCAGCCAAGAATTTAATCATGTTTAATTATAACAAAAGGCGATAAGCTCCAACAACGAAATAATATTTCACAGACCAGATATTGGATATGTGTCTGACACCATAAAAGTCACCTGCATTCAATAATTTTCGCAGGCACAAGAAAAGGGGGAAATTAAGAATTTAAAATTGGGAGAGTGTTAATAAAAATTAACTTTATAAAGTCATAAAACATTACTTAATTTTTGGAAGTTAATATATATGATATTACTTATTTATAAGAGTCCAAACAAAAAACACGTTTAAAATTTACTAATATTTTTTCTTAAAAAAATAGTTTGAGGCTAAGTTATATATTAAAGTGAAAACTTTAACTCGACAGACTTTAAATAACTTATAGAAATTTAATCTTTAACACATCCTTCCATACACATTTATACAAAATGTTTTATACAGTGGCAGCCATAAAATATCTATGTCTATATTTTTTACGGATTTTGATTTTAATAAAAAATATAATTTTTAAATTAACAAATGATTTAAAATACAACTTTGAAATTATTCTTTATTTCTCTACCCATCGTCAACAAGTTTTTGCAAAATGAAAACATTTACCCATGTGTACCGAGTTCTAGGCTTTCATAAGTTATTGAACTTGAGCCTCGCTTTTAATTTAGGAAGAATGAGGTATACATGTTTAGTATTATAATCAATAGAACTTATAAATAGTACAGTAGATATTCGTAGAAAATACATTACTCTAATTATATTATCATTATCTAGTATAAATACTTACTTCGTAAAAACCAATAATAGAAGTAACGAAAATATTTCATGTCGTACAGAGTATTTTTCTTTTTTTAATTTCATTTAATTATTTGTAGTTCTTACCACCAATAAAATTTGTATGATGGTTATTCTACTATAAATCTTATACATTTTTATATATTTAATCATTATTACACACTTTAAAAAATCTTAAAATTATTGATAAAAAATCAAATTATGTATAATATTTACATACAATATTAACACCATTTGGGCGAACATTCCAAACATTGTCATTTTAGAAGTTTTTATCGATTTGTTATAAGTTCTGTGTTATAAAGAAATATTGTAACAAAATGATATATACATACAAAACTAAAAATTCCAGGTTTTTCTATATTTACTTCATACAAAATAAGACTATTTAAATAATGAATTTATATTTTTTACAAACTGAATGGTATACAAATATCACAAAATAGAAAATACTACACAGTGGATATTTTCTTCAATTTCATTAAAATCATTTATTTCATAATGCATTATAGGTATGTTAATTTCTGAGTTCGGCATTTTAGAATATTTAACAATTAAAAAATGTTTAAAAGTTGCTTCAATTTGAAATATTAGGTTTATATAAAACGAATGATTTAAAGAAAAGAATTTGGCAAACACAATTTTGATTGAAAAAGAGAGAAATATTTGAAAACATAATTACTCACATCTCAATAGCTTATACCAAAATCTTTAGTAATTACAATATCTATCGGAATCATAATCTTGTTCAATCGATTAATTTATAATTGACTGCTATTGCTAACAATAATAATTACATAATAAACAATGAAGTATAATGAAAAATTTACATAATAAGATGCATATTGAACAGGGAGAAAATATATATGTAACAGTTTTCATTAAAAGCCATGTTTTTTATAACATAAACAAAAAAGTTATTCTTCTATTGCATACAATAAATAGATTTAAGTAAGCGAATAGGACTTTTTACATCTAGAAAACGTACATTAAATGCAAAAGCCTACAGCAGGATAATAATTACTACAGTGTGAGCCAAGATCAATTTTCTTTTAGGTAACCCTTCTTTAAAATACGTTTTTTTCTATTACAGCTATTAAAATAATTTGAATATAAATGTCCATTAAATATTCTTCTGTGGATATTCTCCATATATTATTCGAGCCGAAGAGCACTTGCGAACTTAATGAGAAGGGTGAATATATTCACTAAACTCTACAATAAATTTAAGTCAATTGACTTATTTGATATATTTACAATAATGCATATATAAAATTCAAGAAATTCATAGTTCTTAAACTAAATGCATGCAAAAAAATGTATTACTTTCATCACAAGTAATACATCACTAAAAAATGTAAAAAAATCATTGTTGGTGAAAGGTAAAATTATGATGTAAACACAAATTTCAAATGTATGTTTAAATACTTTGAATGTACGCGGTAATTTTTGTACGTTGGCCAAAATAGTGTTAACGAGGTTTTAAAAAAGATTTTATTTAATAAGATTGCTAAATTATGGTGTCTAACTGTCTGGCTTGATGTAAAATTTTTTTCTGGTGACCTACTAAAGTGATACCCATGTCGGATAATTGCTGAGCCGTTAATCTTGAGATCTAAAATTATTAAAGTTAAAATAAAAATAAAAATACATACATTGTTTAATACACAGCACTTACCTGTTGAGCTGTCACCAAATTAGCTTCCTTAAAATGCTGTGAATATCTAGACATTTTTATATTTTCTAACCACATGTCGGTGCTAATGAATATATTATGACCCCGTTGTCCATCTATGATATGAGTTCCATCATTTTCTGGCGAGCTGCGAGTGGTTAGCAGTGCCTGGGGCTGTCTAGCTAAATTGTCTAATGTGGAAACAATGCTAGCAAATGATGGGCGATGTGTCCGTTGTTTTTGCCAGCAATCTAACATGAGTTGATACAATGCTTCTGGGCAATCCATCGGAGCCGGTAAACGATAGCCTTTTTCAATACTTTTAATTACATCCTACAGATGAATTAAAATTAAATATATTTCTGAAATTGTTCTTAAAACTTATTATTATTACCTGATTAGACCAATTCCAGTATGGACGCTCGCCATAAGACATAACCTCCCATAAAACGACACCATATGACCAGACATCAGATGCTGATGTAAATTTTCTAAAGGCTATAGCTTCAGGCGCAGTCCAACGAACTGGTATTTTACCACCCTAGTCGAAAGACAATTAAATGGTTGTTATATTATGTAAATAATTTATTGAATTTATTTCTCACTCTTGTGGTATAAGCATCACTGGCATTTTCAATTTCTCTCGAAAGTCCAAAATCTGCAATTTTGCATATAAGTTGAGAATTAACAAGAACATTACGTGCAGCTAGATCACGATGAACATAATTCATGTCACTTAAATAAGCCATGCCACTGGCAATTCCACGCAACATTACTATTAATTGTAAAGTTTGAAACTTTCCATCGTTGACGCGTAAAAATGTATCCAGACTGCCATTTTCCATATATTCGGTTATAATCATAACTGGGTTAGATCGAGTCACTACACCTTGTAAATAAATGACATTCGGATGATCGAACTGTCCCATGATTGAAGCTTCAGTCAAAAAGTCACATCTTGCTTTTTCTGATGAACCTGTAACGTTAAATATAACGTTATTATTTGTTATACATTTTTAAAAAAGACGAAATGTCCGATATGTTGATATATAATTAGTCTTAAGTAATATTTTAGAAAAGTGTAAATACGGTGTAGGATACTTAAGACAAAAAAAAATGGCAAATTTGGCGAAAACTTTACATTTTTTGAAAATGTATATTCAAAATAGATATTTTCAAAACTTTTTTCATATAGGTCTTCACTAGCAGAATCCACTTATATATAAATCTTAATATTGATTAAGATATCGTTTTAAGTATTTTTATGACACGTTTGGAACCCTGTGGACCGAACCCCGTTAGGTACACAAGACTTCTCTGTCGCGCTGGATGAAAGAAAGCTGCTTGTCTTACATACAATAGACGATTCCGAAACGGTTCCTCTCTAAGTTGCAACATTCCTACACGAGAGAACTGTCTGTCGAGACTGCTCTTCAATCACTACAGAAGGTGGGATTGGCAGGGGATGTTGTGGACTTATAAGGCATTTGCTTGAGGATAACCTCATTAATGCTAATATTTGACGCTTTACTATCGGGAAATCGACGACCTGGGGTATCGATTTTCAATAGACTCAGTACGACATTCCACAGACTACATTGTAGGTGTCTCTTATTAATATATATTATATTTTTATGCTTGCATTGCTTGCATTGAACCATATTTTATGAATAAGAAACGTGGGAAATTTGCAACTTTGCATTTATATTTGCAAAGGTTATTTCTCATATATTGTTGATTGTTGTTGAGTTTAATTCTGTGTGTATATTTTTATTAATGGAATTGTTTTGACTGGTTTTTAATTAATTAATTTCGGATCTATAACGGTTTTTAAATCATCTATGGTTAGTTCATATTTGTTATTGATGTTTCTTTGCATGAACAAACATTTATATGTTCTAATTTCTTAAATGTCTTGGTGTGCTTTAAAATCCGACAATTTTTATTTGTGGAATAAGGCGATTGGTAAGATTTATTATTAATATTACCTGGTTTTAGTGTTTTGATTGCCACATCAATATCTTGAACAAAACTTGGCGGAATTTTTAATCGGCCTCGGCATACATCACCAAATTCACCACCGCCTGAAAATGTTTAAGTTAAAATATTTTTAGATTTTAATTATAAAGAAATAAAGCTCTGCTGCAAAACGAGTTCAAAATGCCGACATTCTTTGTAGTTATTTAGAAAATTGTCCAATTTTTTCATGCAGTTGTCCGGTAACATGTTCATTTCGATATAAAATCGAGTCAATTAATAGCCTAATTCTACAACTCAAACGTTCGTTCTGCTATCATCGACAACATGATTTTTTTTCAAATTTGTATTCTGAAAACATAAAATGTTTTAATTTTTAACATAAAATATGTTATTGTATCAAAATACATAGGTATCTTGTAGGTAACAGAACACTTTGGTCTTAAAGTCTTGGAAAAAATAGCGAAAATTGATGTTGTTATGAAAATTGTTATTTTATAAATAAGAAAAAATATTAACACATATTTTTATTTTGGGAGATAGAATTTAAACATCATCTTTTGAAAATATTTGATCAAATGCATAAGTAGTCATATAAACAGTAAGCAGATAAATAAATTAATAATAAGCAAGAAAGTAGTAGTCGGGCAAGCCCAACTATGAAAACTGTGGATTGAATAATATGGTTTTCTGAATTTTCCTCAAAAATGCAATACATTATTATATAATTTGTGGGATTTATGCAGTGGTTTTCGTATGGGAAATAATTCTCTATCTTTTGAATCGTCAAAGACATCTTTATGAGATTTCAAATCTCCTAAGTTCACTTGGGGGATATATGAAATAACGAAATGTTCATTTTATTTTGTTTTGTCATAAAGCCTGGTAAATTTTATTAAAAAATATTTACTACAATATTACTAGTGTTATCACTCGCATTACATGGACATCCAGCAGTACAGCCGGTTCTTCGTACCGGAATGACACGAAGTTCTTTGACTAAGGGCTGTGACCTCAGCAACGGAAGAGAGAAGTACATTTTTGATATAGGAGCAGTACATTCCGGCTGTACTGCTCCGCATATTACTGGTCCACGCCGGAACTGAAAAGAGTTCCGGACCATGGTTCTGCTCAGTGTGCAAGAAAAATCCACCCTTAAATCGACTTAGATGGTATCAATATTTTTCTGGCCGTTTTTAACAGATTTTTTCTTATAACAAAGAGAACAACAAAACTGTTATATTTTGATCTGTATTTTTTATTTTATTGTACAAAAAAACATTAACAGTCATTCAAACTCGTCAGACTGTTGCTAAAACTCCCAAACTGTCTAGAATATATCGAAATCCCCTTAACGAAAAACATATTACAAACTTTTATAGAAAAATTGTTATTAGCTATTTGAGTATTATATATGAGTTTACAAATATCCTGTTTTAAATGTTCAACATTTTTCCATTATAGTAATTTTAAAAGGTCTCTAAGTTATTATATTCCATAATATTCAATCAATAACTAAGACATATTAATGTACTTTATTGCTACTTGTAATGTAGTAACATGCTATGTTTTTATCAAAAACGAACACGTCATTTTGCGAAACAGAACAATAAAATATAGATTAAATGTAAGCACTTACCAATTATAGCTTCAATGGTTATATAGTTAGCATCAATTTCTCTTGCAAACTCACGTATAGCTTGATTGGGATCTTCATATGTATGTGGGTCCACATAACTTCGACTATTTCCAAACAATGGCGTTGTCACTATAAGTTTATTAATAATGAATAATTCCATTCTAAACATTTTATTTTGTAAAATTTGCAATATTAATGTCTACATCATGTTACATACTAAACCCATTTGTGATTATTTTATGTGGTTTAAATAACCACAAACTAAAACATGTTAAAAATGTATCCTTAAATCTAACGAATTTTGTTAATAAATTTTATTTGTCCCCATTTGAATTATTCACAATTAGTTAAAAAATATATATTTTATCAGAAAGGAGTTAATGCATGTAAAATAAAAGTTAATAAACAGCCAAGCAAAATTATATAAATATATGCAAAAAATTAAAAAAAAATAATAAAATTTAACTACATATATATTTTTTAATTTTATCTATATTTCGAAACAGTAAACAACTATAATTGATATAAAAAATCTTATTTGATTTAAAAGTCCGCAGGAGTATTTTTTACATATAAACCAAACTTTACTAAACTAATTGATATATAATATTTCTTAGTTATTTAACCACTTAGTATGGAATTGTATTGCATTGCAACGTGTCCCGAAAACTGAACATGAAACACTTGCGTTTATATAGGATTATCAGAATTAATTATTATAGATACTTAATATCCTTATTTTATTTATTTATTTATTTATTTATTTATTTATTTACTTCAGTAATATAAAATCAAATTAAGACCAAAATTTTTAAAAAAATTTACCATATATTTTATGTAATGTTAATTTCATAAAATATATGCTAATAAATTATACAATGACTGATTATTTCAAACTGCATTTTCAAGTCAGCTTTCTGTTAATCGAGAACATAACAATACATAAAATAAGTACTTTACCTCAATTACATTGCCCGCATTACATTTGAGTGTAGAATCATTATTTTGTACTTCATACACCTTTTGCATGTTTGTAAGATGTTTGTCTTTAAATAACTATACTATATAGTTGTGTATTTGCGATAATAAATGACTTGCTTAGTTCAAACATTTTAAAAACAATAAACGTAAATATTGCTAGAACAGATTATTGGAAATGTCCTTATAATTCTGTATAGAATTTTTTTATTTTCATCACAAATGCAGCATCCGAAAGTGCATTGTCGATTTAGAAATTTAATCAAACTCAGTGAAAGCAATGCTCAAAATGATATTGACATCGATTTATTAAAATCAATTTATGTATATCAATATTGAATCTATACTAGCACAAATCAACAAATTGCAACAAAAATATAAATTATAATGACCGACATTTTGCATACATTTAATATTTATAAAAGTTTACTTACTATTAATCATAGAAAAAGACATCCTCAACTTTTCTTAAGCTAATTAAAATGTTCTCTCCTCTATAAAATGTGGTCATGAATAATAAAATTATAGATTTTAGCTCCTGTCCCTTACATATATTATAAACGCTTTGAACATTTTCATCTCTGGTTAAAATGAAGAAATCCTGTATTGCGTAAACTTCTACAAAATATGTTCACTTATATCTTACATTTTTGTTTTTATGCCCTACAACATAATATTATTTGGGATATTATTCGATATTAATTGCACTACACCCTAGATTTAATGACGGGATTCCCGAGTTGATATAAAGAGATCCGTCCACTTTTGCTGTATATTTACCTAGGTAACACTGAGACCACTCTACAAGTACCAATTTTACGCATACCTTAATGAAATATATTATTTCCAATATTTCAGACAGCTGAAATAATACGATCTACATGCTAGATTTGAAGATCAGTCCAGGAACAACCATAGCTTCCTTCACTTCTAAGTGCATAAATCCCAAAAAATATTAATAATTTGACAATAATTGGTTCATTTAAGAATTATGCAACACTTTTAATTATAATGGCAAAAATCTGAATTATATTATATTAGGCTTATACCACATCGTGGTGTAGGGTATAACATAGTTCGTCTTAGCCAACCATTAACCATTTTTCTCCACTAGTTTTTTCCTCACATTGTCAAATATATGTATTTCCCTTTATAATAATTAAAACGCATGAATCATTCAGTACTAGCCCTCCAAATTTTTACATTCAAATATAAGTTTGGTAGTGGTTTTAAAGACATTAATTTTACAAAGTTTACTCCGATAACGTTCACCTCCAATTATCATAAAAATACAAGTAAATCTTTAGTAACCTTCATAATAAATTTGAAATTAATTGTAGAAGCATATTAAATATTCTGTTTGTAGAAGTGTCGGTGGACACCATTAATGTATATCAATCATATTCTTTAAATTTCTAGTTTTAGATATAAAAATTTCCCACTCCTCCATGCCCAAAGGACTTTGTTATTCTTTAATATTTTTTTTATTCACATACCCAATTAAAAAAGCTTTAAAAATTTCAGAGATATGCAATATCTGTTAAACTGAACATTTAATTATGCTCTATAGTATTTGAGTTTTATATTAATTTGCGTTTGCAAACTTGTGTGCTTCTGGAACTTTTATTGCTTAACTCTGTTTTCTTAAATAACTAATTCAGTATATTCTCGTGTGGAGATGCCGGTATCATATCGAGAACGACCCTAGGTGGCGGATAGAGGAGGAGGTAGCATAACACTTCCGGGTCCCATATCAGAAGCCACATTTTATTCCTCAAAACTCGTTTTGATTGAATAAAATGGGACCATCATCTTGCTTACAAAGACTTCCAATTGAGTAATCAATCAAAAAGCAACATGACCACACTCTTACTGACAATGATTCCCCGCCAAAAAACAGGCTACGGGAAAGCCCTAAAACAAAAAACAAATATGGTCAACAACAACGAAAAAATAATGTCGTGAGCAAATCGTTTGAGTGAAAACAGGTGCAAAATGCTGATTCCATTCGTCAGCGAAAGTCAAAATAACACTATCATTTTAAAAACTCCAAGCTGAGGTGCATAAAATGATCGATGCAGTCAGTGTCAGGACAAAATAGGTGAAGGAGATCTCTCCGCAAAACCGTAAGCAAATCACGTAGGACCCGTATCTACATACACTCCTGTATACTCTTATCCAGTCAAAATCCTAGTGGGAAAGGAAAAGCGGATTTAAATATGGACAGAGCCAGCACTTCAGCAAATTCTTACGCCAATACGTGACCAGAAGGCATTGAGCCTATTGCTCCAAGCCGATCTCAGTTGTGCTAGAACTACTCTTGTTGATCGCATCAAATTCTGTTCATTGTCTGCAATGTTCAGTGGGCGGCCTCCTAGCACGACATTCATACGGTAACTTGAAACCGCGGAATTTGAGGCTTGTCTGTGAATGTCGTTGAAAGCTGTCATATACGAATTCCGATCCAAAGGATCTTGCATATATCATTGTATGCTATGTTCGTATATACAAATATCCTTTCTTACATACATTAGCGATAACTCCAATAGTGTAATATTGAAGTTGGGATGGTTTCTCCGATGACAGGAGGAACTGCTTACTTAGCATTTCATTATGTTCCTTAATTGGAAGCATGTTTGTTTCCTCATGTAGGTAATGAATTGAGGACATTTGTATACAGCCCGTTATGGTTCTTAAGGCTGCATTTTGACAGCTTTATATATTTTTTCCACCAATTGTAGTAACATGTGCTGAAGAAGTGAATAGGCTATCAAATATAACTCCCAAAATTTTTGGGTGGTTAACTGTCGCAATTTGTACTCCATAGACAGTGATGCCTAAATTCATATTTACCTTATTTGTCCAGGTGGCGAAAAGTGTTGCAGTTGATTTCACTGGTGAAAGGTACAAGTTTCGTGCAGTGAAGAGGTTGTGGATAGTACTCTACCGAGCAGGTGAAAGACACACAGGAAGTTCCAATCTGACTGCAGGCACCAGAGGAGGAGGTGGCCGAAAACATTACATAATCCCAAGAAAATAGACTTCTGGAGAGCCAATGATTGAGGTCATCCAGATCAAGCTCCACCGGAGCAGCCAGGCAAATATCGCCCTGATGAATAGAATTATCAAAGGTAATATTCATATTGCTTTAATACAGGAACCCTGGACAAACAAGAACAGGGTTACTGGATTAAATCATATTATTACAAACTTTTCTGCAAAAACAGAGACTCGTACCGTTCGACTCTCCGGTACTACCCCCTACACCGGAACTGCAACACTTGGTGAGAGAGGCAAACAAACAGGTGAGGAAGTACTCATTGGAAGTGATGTAAATTCACATCACTTTGCATTGGGAAGTAGTAACTGCAATAGTAGAGGGAAATCCCTAAATAAATATTTTAATACTAACGACCTAGTTAACTCTTTATATTGGCAATAAGACAACATTTATTAATAGGATTAGGGAAGAGGTATTAGATATAACAATATACTCTGCGAACATTATAGACATAAACCAAGATTGGATGGTCCTAAATGACTACTCATTCTCGGACCATCGTTACAAAATGTTTAGAATTGATCGATCACCTACAAGATGCCGCAATAAGATGAAAACGAATTGGACAAAATTTGTAAATCCAATTTGATATCGCCTAGGATGCAATCGACCACAGGGTCAAACTTCTTACTGATGAAAATCTTCCATGACAACAGGGGAAATTAAGAGAATGGGGAAGACGTTCCAAGACTTTTCAATAGGACGAAACGTAAAGGAAGTGATACTCACTGGGCTTCATACCGTATGAAGCGCGGTGAATACAAGATTATACGCAAAGCGAAGAGAGACTCCAACTCATCTTGTGAAAATTTTTAACACTTGAATAACATATTGATATACACCTAAGAATTTGCAAGAGGTTAGGGTTGTGTTCATACCCAAATCTGGGAATTGTCCTTTGTCCAATTAGCCTAACTTCTTTTCTACTTAAGACAATAAAACGCATAATCGAGTCCATGCTTAAGCAGAACAACAAAGGATTTTAACCAATAGGGTTAAATGTTGCTGTATATCAATTATATTGCTTTTTGTGAAGATTTTATTTTGTTTGGGTTCTACATTGGGAAGATTTTTTAATGAATTGCATAGATTTTACTGTAGGTTTGACTTTTGCCCTGAAGATATTTTTCTTTTTCTATGAGTCTATGAGTACAGTCGTAATTGGTAATATTGGTCCATTTTTATGCGCTACTTTTTTATAATTTTTAACTTCTCTGTACTTTGTCCTTTTCCTAATTTAATGGCTTTACGCAGATCTTTGCAGGAAATTGTTTTCTATTTGATTTGTTATTTAACGGTAGAGAGTATACTTTTACATTTAATTATGATCGATTTTGATTGAGCATAATATAAAATAAAACAGCAAACAAATAAGTAAAATTATTTTAATATTCGAAAATATACAAAAAAATAAACAGAAGTTTGATGCTTTTTAAAAATCAGAAAGTTTAGGAAGTAAAAGAGGTACCTTTATTTGGAAACATTTCTTATATTTTTGAAAAATTTTACACAAATATTTCATTATGAAATCACAATATACGCAAAAAAGTACCAAAAAGGGTTTAGAAATGGAAAAATAATTTCTAAATTGGTACATTTACTCATATTAATTAGGTTAATAATTTCACTTTTTGAAAGTGGTCACTAAATCATAGATAGTTCCAAATTTGAAGAATATTAAAATTTTTAATCACATCCGCAACATAGAAATTTACATTTGCCTTCTAGATATAACTTTGAAGATAAACTGCAGGTCCCAATCACTTTCTTCAGAAACTATGTTACCCGACTAAATATACAAAGGAATTATGAAATCCAAAATATTGAACTTTAGTCCCAATCACATTCTAAAAGAATTGTTTTAGCGGACAAAATATATGACAAATGGGATCAAATGGAGAAAATATTAAATTCAAATATATAACTTTGATCCCAACACTTTCTCAATTTGGATCAGAGGGAGTGGTTGCCCTATACAAAGCTATTTATAATTATCGAATATCTAAAAAACTATTGAGGAGTGAGTATTAAGATTTCATTTAAGTTACTTTTTCAAGAAAATGTTTTACTGGACAATCTACATTACTATTGCATAGAGAGTTAAAAATTAGTCCATAATTTTCTTTAAAAATAAAAATTGAACTTTTAAAATTTTACCTTTTAATATCTGTAAAACAGTTTAATTAGACAAAATGGATGGTAAATATTTTAATATTTATATAAATATATAAATAAATATTAAAAAATTTATTATCGAATATTAAAAAAAATATTTCATCAAGAGTTTTCTATGTAATAGTTTGACTTAAAAACAATTAGAGCGGACAGGTCATTCATATTCGTTTTTTGTGAATAAATTTATCATAATTCGTATATTATTTTAAATTGCGATATATTATGTGTTATTATATTCTACATATATATTATCACACAATTTTAAAACTTTAACAACATACATATATAAAACTGGATATTTGTCATTTTCACGATCAGAAAATAAATATATGTATATTTGAAAATATACATCTATGTGAAGATAGATGCAAATTTTGTTTTTTTAATTTTCTAATGTTCTTGCTAACCTTAGTGATGTTTATACTTTGTGAGTTATCAATCCCATAGAGGTTTTAAATGTATTCATATCGATTACATTAAAATTCAAAAATCGTTTTTACGTTACTTTCGATTTGGAAGGTATGTTGAAAATTCTTATTATTAGATATTTATGTACTCATCAGCAGCTATAATAATATATACTTGATCTCTAGATTTTAGGCTTTCGGCCTAGAATACTCCGCATTAAAAATATATTAATTGAAGTATTTTGTAACACTGATGCAATTATTTTTAATTAAAACATAAATAATAAAATAAGAATAAAAATGTTAGTAAACAGGGATAACTTAATGTTACTGAAACCAGTCCATAAATTTTTCGCTTAAACAAATCTACTTGGTCGTTGTGTAAAAGCAACTCCTTGGTTAGCCCATATACACCAGTCATAGAAACTACATATATTTAGCTATGATTATTTTAAGGTTATAAAGATAAAAGAAAGTCTAAATATACACCATGCAATTACAGTTAATTTCTAAGATAAAAGCAAAAGAAAAAGAACAAAAAAGTTTACCATTGGATTGAATTGTTTTAACGATGGGTGTAGTATCCATGGCATGAACTAAAATATTTCAAAAAATATCACAAACAAATTTAAAAAAAAAAATACAATTATTTAAATATCAAATGCAAACGAATCAAATGTATGTATAAAAAGGGATCGAAATTGAAAAAATAGCAAATTTGGTTTAAAAACATAAACACTTACTATAGGTTACGACCAGTCCTGGTTTTGAGGGATAGAAAGGAAGGGGAATAGAGTTTCGCAATAAGTTTGATTATTAAAATCAGTTGTAAACTTAATCTAAGTGATTTTTGTAGTACAAACTGTTGTTAAGCTACAGTTGTTGAGAATTACAATATTGAAAGATTTTTACATTTTTAATTACCTTCATTGCTGGCATAATCTAATGGCAAAGGCATATGATTACTGGACTTTTTATCTATATCATCTTGATTCTTGGATCTTAAGAATAATACTGTTGCTACAATTACTAATACCAAAATAACTACTACAGCCACTGTAGCACCGGCCACCATACGCATTTGAATGTTGTCCTCATAAACTAAATTCAAAGAAATACTTTAAAATAATTTTGAAAAAAAATTTAAACTTGTAAATTACCTGAACTGACACCTTGTTGGGTGTGAGCATAAACTATATTGCTGTATGTTCCGTACCCATTAATTGTTTTATAACGTACTTGAAATCCATATTCGGTGTTTTCATTAAGGTTTTCTATATGAGCTTTAGTTTCTTTTGTGTTCAATGCGGTTTTGTTTATAGTATCAAAATCTGGTTTGGGAAACCATCGTACTTCATAAAATTCTATAGGAACGTCACTTTGTACAGGCTTATCCCAAACTAAATCGACTTCAGTACTAGTCGTTGAAATTACTCGCACATTAGTAACGGTTGATTGCAAAGCTGACTCAGTCGTCGTGAAAATAATCTCAGCCCACTCAGTTGTTACCTGAGATAAATCGATATTTTGATTGTTGGTATTTGATGTTGGTTTCCCAATTACAATAACATCTCCATTTTTTGAGCTTTCGTCCTTGTCTTGATTACTATATGATTCGTTGGCATTTATTTGAGTTTTCTCATTTGTCGTAGCATTTTCAATAATGTACGAAACTCCGTTCATGGAATGAATTTGTATAGTGTACGTTGTAAGTGGTTCTAAATTGGTCAGAGTTAATTTAGTATCATTAAACGTGTCTGCAGATGGTGTGAAAACAACGTTGGAAGAACAAGAAGCACAGACTACTTTATAAACAATGTCACTGCGATATTTGGAATTGTTATCAACTACCGCATAATCGCGTACAGGTATGTTCCATGACAATATTGCACTTATGTGGTCCACAAATAAGAGAGTGAGATTTGTTGGAGGTCCTGGTGGTTTGTAACATGGCATGTGTTTACCATCTTTAGGATGTCTGAAATAACCTGCTATGCACTTACAAAAACCAGAAGCTGATTTCGATGCATTCGAATTTGGAGGACATGGAATACATTTTTTAACTTCTACGGACCGAAATGTACCTACTGGACACTCTGTATTTAGACATTGTCGACAAAGAATACAATTTAAAATAAATTTCAAATATCTGAGCAAAATGTAAAGCACATACCGTTGCAACTTTTATTTACATAATCAGGTTCATATCCCACTTTGCACCGACATCCGCCATTAAGTATAGTCCACTTTCCATCACCTTTACAAAGATAGGTTGGCGGTTCATAAGGTTCTGCATTTTCTACACATGTCCCATTTTGCTTTTCAATAAGAGTAATTTCTCGTCCAGTTGGCGTTTCGTTAAAATGAGCAAAGTTTTCAGTGACTGCTGGACAGGTTATGTAGTAAACTTTAACTGCCAGAACGCTAATGCAGGCTCCTTGGTCACGAAAAGCAAAGTAAACACCCTTCTTGGTAACGGCAATGCTTTTGACTTCAGTGTTTATATCAACATCACTATTTTGATTAAACCGACCTTCTCCAGCAGCAATACGAGCTATCAACTTGTAGCTGTCAGTTTGCCAAGGAGGTGGTTCACGTGTTGCAGCATCAAACTCGTAATATAGCAAACTAAATGTTTCTTTGCAGGACAGCGCATTTCCTTTAAAATATTTAAAACAATTATTGTGAAGTACTAAACTTTATTACTTATTTTTAATGTTATTCTCCTTGTCAACAAATATATAACAATTTTATGAATGTACTGTTTGTCAAATATATCATTTCAATCAAGTAAGAACAAAAGTTTTTGAATACTTTTCCTATTTGTTATTAAATTCATACCAATATACCGGTATCATTCAGTTTCAAAATTTAAAAATTTCAGTCTCGTTAAGCCACTATGCCTGAGTAGAAGTAATTTTTGTTGGCCAGTTGATCATTTTTAAATTTATTTTATTAACTCTTCTTAACAATAAATTAAATAAAATTATGTTTAAAGTGATATATTTGCGAAGTACTACTAGGATATATTGAAATAACTAGGTATCCTGGGCAATTGATCAATTTTGAGTGTTTATTCGTTTTTGCTGCTGCTATTGTTGTTGGAACTTTCTTATATTTTTTATTCACGTCATTACAAAGATTATGCCACTAGTTGAAGTGTATAAGTGTGTGAGATGCAATGAGAATATTGGCAAAACTCTTTAGGGGCCTCGATGTGAATGATTTCCTCGTTGAGTGGATAGTTATAATGCTGAAGGGCCGCATTATCGAATCAAGCTTAAAAACACATCTAAGGAAACTGGTGACGAGGAGAACACCTCAGGGTGGCATATACTCTCCCCTTCTATGGCTCATATCAGTCGACCTCATCTATCACCATTCTTGTTTAATTTCTACCCTTCGAAATTCGCAGCGCTTCCAACCGCATTAGACGTGATAACATATGCAGATGACTGGAGGATAACGGCTACGGGCCATAGAGTTGATGACCTATGGTTATCTCAGCGAAATCCAAAACTTATTCACTGCACGAAACTTGAAATTTTTACCAGCGAAATCAACTGAAACAGTCTTCACCACCTGGACGAAAAAGGTGAATATGATTTTAGGCATCACGGTTGATTGAGTGCAATTTTCGACAGTTAAATTTTTGGTTGTTACAGTTGATGTAACTTCAGCACATGCTACTACAATCACGCACAAGATTCGAAGTAGAAATAAGGTCCTCAAGGCATTAGTCAGCAGTACTTGGGGTATGGATAAAGAAACCTTCTTGCTGTACAAATGCGGTCTTAAGAACCATAACGGGCTGTATACAAATGTCCTCAATTCACCTTCTATATGAGGAAACAAGATCCCTCCAATAAAGCAACATAATGAAATGCTTAGTAAGCAGTTCTTTCTAGGATGAATACACAACTGAAGTAACCGCCGAGGTATGTAAGAAATGATATTCGTATATACGAACATAGTATACATAGACATGTATGCTATAAAGATAAAACAAAATCTTTTTTATTTCAATGCATAAATGATGTTGGGTTGTCTGAAGCGATATCTAGGTCAATGGGAATCGATGTTTCAATAAAGTTCACTAAAGTAATTTATCTTGTATTTCTAGTTACATTTTAAATTAGTAAACACTATTTTAATAAATATGCACTTTGTAAAGGTTCCAGTACTATTGCTTTACCACTTACTTTAACTGATACTTTCTTCATGTTGGAAAATAGCAAAAGTTATTCCTATTTGTAAGTCAAAAACGGACCGTACACCTGAAGATATCCCCACTTTCTAAAGTTTTTGAACATATCATTAAAAATCAAATTATTGCATAAGTTTCTACTTACTTTACTAATTACTTTAACGAATAATATTATACATATCACTAAGGATGGTTTTATTAGTACAGTCGTTTCTCTTGATCTAAGCTTTTAATTCATTTGAACATTACAAATTGGATGTGTTTTCTTATTTCTCTGATCGACAAGAATTTCCTATATTGAATGTAAATTGCTCTGATTCGAAGAACTCTGATCATCTACAATTCCACAAAATTATATTTTAGGTCCGTTTCTGTTCACCTTATATATTAACAATTTGCTACAAAATTTGAAAATTCTTGCTGTTATATTTCTTTAGATATTCGTAAATCAATATTTGCCTTGTTTGTGGGGGAACTCTACCCCTGGTCCTATAGAAATTTGTTAAACCCTATGTTACTTTCGGATATATAAAGAACTATAACAGCGAGAATTTATTCCCAATCACTTTATCAAAGCACAGTTTTACTAGGCAAAATGAAGGTCGGATAGGATCAGGGGGGAAGTAGCCTCCATAAAAAGAAAATGTCGACAATCGAATATCTAAAGAACTACTACACCGAGAGTTTTTGTAATTGGTCCCAATAAATTTTTCACGTAACTGTTTTACTAGACAGAATGAAGGGCGAGGTGTTCACCATACAAAGAAAATTTTGATTATCGAATATCTAAACAACTATAAAAGCAAAAGTTCTCAAATTCGACCACAAACACTTTCTCAAGAATTAATTGTACTGATCAAAAAATAGAACGGGTAAGATCAAGGGGAAAGGTGCTCCCATATAAATCAAATATTAATAATCAAATATCTAAAGAACTGTAAAAACGGGAGTATTCAAATTGGTTCCAATTACTTTTCCAAGGATATTTTTTACTGGCCAAAATGTAGAACGAATAGGATCAGGGGGAGTGACTCCCCCTATCCTATTCCTATCAAATATCTAAAGAATTATAACAGCGAGAGTTCTCAAATTTGATCCCAATCACTTTTTCAAGAATTTGTTTTTGTCGACAATCGAATATCTAAAGAACTACTACACCGAGAGTTTTTGTAATTGGTCCCAATAAATTTTTCACGTAACTGTTTTACTAGACAGAATGAAGGGCGAGGTGTTCACCATACAAAGAAAATTTTGATTATCGAATATCTAAACAACTATAAAAGCAAAAGTAATGATTATAGAATATCAAAAGAACTATAACAGCAAAAGTTCTAAAATTTGGTTCCAAACAGTTATACTGAACAAAATGTAGGGCGGTTGAATCAAGGGAAGAGGGAAGCTCACATTAAACGCAAATATTAAATACAATTTTAGAACAGACAGGGCCATAGGCATTCGGCGAAATGTCCATTCCATAAATTTTGTATACACGTTGCAATTTGTGAAATTTCTTTCAAATTGTTGGACTGAGGAGAATGTTTGTGCAGTAAAACGCGACAGGTAAAAGGAAGTTTTTTATAAATTTATTTCTAATTTCTAAGGACAAATTTTGGTAACAATAACAATTTTTATAAAAATTGATAATAGTTAAATAAAAATGTTTTTTTTACACCATTTATTATAGGTGAGATAAGTTAATATATTATTTAAGTCCAAAAATTCACACATTTATAGTGAATCGAAAAGAAAAAATATAATGAATAGATTCCGTAAACAGGTATAAAATAACGGAAACTATTTTTGGAATAACAATATTTAAATATTGCCAAGATTATGGACTGCAACTGAACTTTGAGTCGACAAGGAACAACATTGCAACTTTTCAAAGTTCGCAAAATATGTAAATAAACAAGTAGTATCATTTAAACAAACATATTCCATTTCAAATAACTTATTTTGAAACTTATGTAATACGAATTCATCGATCAACAGCCTGTTTATGTTAGATTTTTATTTCCTTGTATAAAATTTATACTCCTTGATTTTTTTCTTATACTACGTTAGGATTTATTCTACTACCTTTATTTCGCCCTTGGGTGGTAATTGTGTTATAAATTCTAACTAGCAAAACCGCTAACGGTATTCTTCCTACGCATTGTCTTAAGTCTTTTTTACTTTAAGTTTTTTTCTAAACTGTTACTTGTTATTTGGACGCCATCAAGGTTACATCTATAAAGTAATTTTATAAGGTATTTTTTTTATTTTTAATAAAGAAAATTTTATTTATTTTTGAAAAAACACTAATTACTATAGTTTTATTTTGTACGCAAACACCACCATTTTTAAACAGTTGTATTGCGTTAAGATTTTGCAGAAAGACTTCTCTGAAAGTCAAACGGCAACGACTTCAATAATAAAGAGATATTCGATTATTTTAACAAAGAAAATATAAAGAACAAATTAATTAAAAATGAAGGAGGAAGAAATACTCCGACATAAAAAACATTTTTATATGAAAACAAGGTTTTCTTAAGATGCAGGCTTTCCTTTGTGAACACATCTTTTGACTCCCTAGCGATTAGGCTGTATCTATTGTAAATGCATGTTGTACATTATACATCATCAAATCAACTGAAAATATAAATAAGATTGTTGCCACTGACATAATAGTGTAAAACAAAGTTTAAACGAATAAAATATGTACGTATATTTTTGTTTACAGAATACCATGATTTTTACCGACAGCATGGCCGCAATCCGAAGTAGATTCGATTCGATGTAGTATGGACACCCGTAGGGTTTCATTGTACTGATCTGGGTGCAAGGACATGGAACTAATCAGGCCAACCTGATGGCTGAGAGGAAGAACTCTATAAAAAAGCACAACATCAATGGATGAACGAACACTTTAGATTTTTTAATATGCAATATTCGGATGCAATTTTATTTGGTCTCCTAAAAACTCAAATTGTTCTTTGGTTGTCATTTTAACAATTTGTGTGTTTATTACGTATAAAAGACATTTTTTAATATTAAAATTACTAATAATTTGACAAAATAGCTACGTTTCGAAAATTCATGATACAGGTAACTGTCATGAATTTTCGATAACTGCAATTATTGCATATTTTCACGAAAGATTACTGATATTTCTGCTTAAAAATCAAAAGGAAATTAGATTTATGAAGTTTACTGCGTATCACTAAGCGATGACGTCCACTGAAGCAGCATAAATCGCCACTGACCGACAAATCGTTTGATATGTAGCCAATAAGGTTTCTTTATCCATACAGCGAGTACTGCCAGCTAATGCCTTGAGAACCTTATTACTTCTTCGCATCTTGAGCGTGATTGTAGTAGCATGCGCTGAAGAAGTGAATAGACTATCGAATGTAACTCCCAAAATTTTTGGACGGTTAGCTCTTGGAATTTGTACTACATCGACCGTGATGCCTAAATTCATATTCATCTTTTTTGTCCAGGTGGTGAAAAGTATTGCAGTTGATTTCGCTGGTAAAAATTTCAAGTTTCGTGCAGTGAAGAAGTTTTACCAAACCACGTAGGTCATCAACTCTATGGCCCGTAGCCATTATCGTGCAGTCGTCTACATATGTTATCACGTCTATCTCCGGCTGGAGGCGCTGAGAATTTCGAGAGATAGAAATTAATCAAAGTGGTGATAGGACACCGCCCTGTGGAACTCCTTGCTTAACTCTACGGGACTGCGACTTTTTGTTTCGAAATTCAACGAATGACTGACGTCCACTCAAATAATTCACAATTCATCGCTTCATGTTGTTCAGAGTACCTTAATCCTGTGGGGGCATCGTCATTCAATGTGCAGGAGGTGGATTCGTCTTTTTGTCAAAGCTGATAGTGCGGGTTAAAGTCTCCGAGGACAGTACAGATAGTAATAATATAATAATAGTATAGTAGCCAGTTGGACAGTGTGCTACTGGCGGAACACAGAAATTATAGAACTCGAGATCCACACCTTCGATCAGACAGCAATTTCAAGGTGAATGTGCTGCTCCGATATTAAAAATGCACTTCTCTCTTGCGTTGCTGTGGTGACAGCCTTTGGCCGAATAATTTAGGGTTATTCCGGTACGAAGAACCGGTTGTCGCGGAAATGACCATTTCTATGTCACACGCAATGGCGAGTCTTACAGACAACACAAAACAATGAACTGAGAATTGAAAGTGTCTTCCTGACAGTTCCTGTGTCGTGTCATTTGCCAATTCATCTAAACTATTTACAATTGTTGTTCTGTAGTTGAGCAACAACATGAAACAAAATTGATAAATGTACTATTTATTTATAGCTGTTACAACAATAACAATTGTTGGGTGATCCTTCTCGACACATTCTGTCGGTCTTTTGATTAAATATAGCATATATCCAAAGTGTCATCCCAACCGACAAAGGTATTTTATTTATATTAAACATAAAGATACAATTGCACCAAGTGGCGGTCACTAAAGTCATTAGTGGCTTCAAGTGCAATAAAAGTCATTATCGACATCTATCCTAGATCTTATATTATAACTTGAAATTAATTTTCAGGGAAGAAACTCCAACACCAGCAAAACAACAACATCATCAGTTTTATCGTAAAAAGTATTCCAGAAGAAGATAAGTCAAAAATTGTAATGTCAATATTAGACATTATAAAATTTTACTTGACATTTCAACGTTAAAAGAGTTTAAAATGATTTTTCGTGGTATTACACACAGATATATAATATACTCATTTACCCCGTGTAGTGATGGAGTGAATACTTTTACTTAAAAAATATGAAGATCTCTTAAAGTTTAGGTTATTGCTTCACTATCTTTGAATTTATTCCTCATATTAAGTATGTATGTTACTTAATATGAAAATTGCTTATATATTATATTCAACTTAAGAAAATAAATTTCAATCTAATGGCAGAAATATTGCTGTTAGAAAAAGCTCAAGGATACCTTCCTTGAGCTAGCAAATGGACAAATGGGAGTCTCTATTTAAAATCATATTGATAGGAAATTAATAATTTGCATTCTAGAAAACGATGGTATATCTTATCAAGCAATAAAAGGAAATGTCTAGAACTATGGTCAAGACTTTGGATCCAGATAATTAGTTTGAATCCCTCTGAGAATTTCAATATATATAAAATTCCATACTCCTATTTCTTGAGTATGTTTTATAACTGTATAATTATTTAGATCTAATATTGCAAAAAAATAATTTAAAAAATTAAGATGTTCCTAAAAATTATACTTTAATTTTATATTTCTTTTAATATTTTCACAAATATTTCTATAATTAATTACCTGGAAACAACGAACAGTCTCTAATAGTAAATTGAATTTCAATGTACAATCGATTTGCAGGGCCACGATCTATAAATGGGGACCAAAGCCAGTTATTAACATTATGGTATGCAACGTCACACACAACATAACTTCTCCAATTTATTCCTTTGACAAAATCCGTGAAACTTTCTTCAACCCACTATATTAAAAAATGTTATTAATTAATTTTTATCATTATTAAATATATTAAATAATAAAATACAAAATGTTAGAATAATAAACGACATTCAAAAACATATAAAAAGATTCATTAAGCCACACAAGATAATATTTTAAATAATGTACTCGTATTTATATACGGTCTTGAAAACGGATAACCGTACTTAAGGACACTTTCCAATCTTTAACTTAAAATATACACATAATACAAATTTTCCAATATAAAAATAAACTGAATTGAAAATAAACTGCATTTTTAGAAAATAATAATGTAATTCAAATTGCATGCAGTCAAATATCAAAACACTTAAATCGACTATAGATACTTCAAATTGTAGTACTTGTAAGAGATTTATTTTTTACATACCCCTGGAGTTTGAGCTTGAGGTCCGTATGGGTAACGAGTCCATTCCAATGTAGCCTCTCTTGTTGTATCCAGAAGAATAACTAAAAGAGAAATAGAAATATCTTATTTTTTATAAAGTAATAATAAATAAATGATAGGTAATTATCTCAAAACTGCAGAGATGAAATTGTATATTTGAATATTATATATTCTTTTAAACCGAGGCAAACTCTTCCCAGTAAGTGATTATTGTGTTATATTTTCTTCTGAACTTAATTTTTGTGAAACCACTTTGTTACTTAATAAGTTATACGTAAACATTTTTAGCAAAGCCTTATTATAATTTTTATACATTAATACTGTAAAATTGCTTATTATTACGCTAGCTAATTGCTTGATATTTTGCTCATTTCATTTTATTATTATAAAAAGATCATTGGTTAGTAATATCACAAGAGATTAATCACAGTAATACTTATTACGCTAAATGTATTATTTTTTAAATTTTTACTCAGCGGACATAGCATCTTATTAAAAAGAAAAATACAGATCAAACGTAATATTTTAAATGATAATTATATAATACTGAAATGATGATATATTTTCTAAGTTTATCGTTTTAGTTTTCGATAAAAATATTGAACACTTAAAGTGTTTCCCCAAGAAAGAACTATGGGGTACATCCGATTTGTTACAACAAATTCCAATCCATTTGCCGGGTGTTTTTCAGATGTGAAGACAGATTCAAAGGTTTACCAGAATGGCATACCGCCATGTTAATATAAAAAGATAAGCAAAAAAATTATAATTAAGCTCGTTTCTGATAAGAAAATGAAGATTATTCTATAACATCTATGCTCTTATTGTGAAACCTTAAAAAAATTAGATAACTACAATGTTAAAAAAAAAATATTTCTTCTTGACTCGATTACATGCATTTTATAGCCATATTATTGGAATGAAATTGGGTATCACTGAGAAATTATTTTCATATTGGGGATAACATAATTAAGGAAAGAGCGACAAATGTATGTATCGAGTTATTATCCATGCTCCAAGAGGTGTCAATGAGCACTTTAAGGACTTTGTTTATACTTCGGACCTTTCGGCTGATGTGATTTGGATACATAAATTATTGTTTTTTGAACCGTGGAGACGACTCGTCTTCGACTGAGATTTTGTGTGCCTTCCTTCTTTGGACCAAGAAGTGCATAATGAGACCTTTGATTATGGGACAAATAACATTGTTGTTTTAACAGCTGGAATGAACAAGTATTTTAGTTATTTTAGTCTAACTCCAGGCCACTGAATTGAAATCATTTCTTTCTCTCCTTTATACAGTTTAATAAACATTTTATCAAAAGATGGATCGTAAAGTATATTTTACTTCTAAAGAAAAGCAAATAGCAAAAAAATACATCACTAAGAAAAAACTATTTCCAATACGTAACAATTTATTACAATGAATGAAAATTTGAAATAAATGAAATAAGAAATATTAAACATAATGTTAGAAATGGTGGATGACTAATATCAATTGTCAAGGCTCAACACCTTACAAAAATGGTAGATAACTTAGTATATTTTACTGACCCAGGTTAAACTCCTTCCAATGCATAACAATTTATTACAATAAATAAAGAAAAATGAATTAAAAAATATTTAGTGGAAAATAATGAATTATGAAACAAATTATAAAAAAGTGTAACAATCACTTAATAAGAAAATAAAATAATATTTTTATAGAAAGAATATTATAAAATGAAATTATATGAGAATACATACAACTGTGTACACAGAAATGAAAATAAAATAAAATCATTTAGAAAATAATAGAACTATTTATTTATAAAACCTTTTTCAACGCTATGCCTGAATAAATGTTCAAGATTATTTTATTATATAATTATTTCTTAACAATTAATTATTTTTGCATGCTTTTTATTAGTAAATCAATACTTTGTAATAAGAAGTTAAAACTTGTTTAAATTGCTGTATAAAGAGAATTTATAAATATTGCTAATTCCCGCTGTTGCTTGGATTTTATAAATTTCGTTTGATAAAGCTGTCGCTGGGTTAACAATCTTTGGGCAAGTCGTTGGGAACGCTATTGATTTGTTGATGTTGCTGCTGTTGTTTTGTATTTCCATTCTACTTCCTAAACAAAGAAGATACCGATTGCAAAAACGTTTAAATGCTGTATGTGCAGTGTTCTTATTGGAAAGATACAAGGAAGCATTACATATAATTTGTGTGATTCTTGGCTTTACCTTTCTTGTGATAATGTTTTTGAAAAGCGTCTAGCTCCATAAACAATCATCCTTTTCTTTTACGTGTGCTATATGCCTTAACTCTTCCAGAACCGACAGCTCTCTTGGTGAGAAAGTACGTGGGAAAGTACTAGCCGAGAAGATCGAAATTAATAATATTGAACTAGCAACGAATGAATAAATTAAATGTAAATAACATTTGCCGACAGGTTTGGCTGACTTAGTACCGACAGTAATGTTTTTGCTATTTTTCATATTAGTTGACAATATTCCTTAAACGTTTTTGTGTAAAAAGATTTCAAGACGATTGATATTAATGGTATTATTTCTTTTTTGTTCAATTTTGATTCAAACACCTTTTTCACTCTCACCTCTGTTATTTCGCAAAGAAATCTAGCTTACTTATTCCTCCGGAGTTCTAGATCTGCTGATTAGAAAACTTACAGTCGTTAAGAAATAGGATGAAAAGTGTTATACGGAAGGGAAAGGAGAAGATATTTTCTAGTTTATTTTCTGATTTGAATTCAGCTGATATGTGGCGAATTTTAAGACGTGGTGGCTTTACTAATGGTACCTGATTGACATTGATGATTATTTAGTTAATGCTTCTCATGTTAAAAATTCTGATTTTGACAATGCAAATAATTCTATTGGATCTTTCTCATTCCAAAGCATTAGCTATCAACAGTTTTCTCTTATAATCAACAAATTTAAAAAGATAGAAAGCTACAATTGAGAAATGCAACAATGAATTCTTGGTTTATAAACCTATTAAATCAAATATTGTAAATGATGTTTTTAGGATGCGGACTATAGTAATATACTGAATTCCTCTGATGCATCGGAACGAAATTCTAACACTATTACTTCAAATAAGGGAATATCATATACAGTAAATATACTATACATAGTGCAGAACAAGATACTACGGACCTGTTATTTGATATAGTTAGAAGCTACATTAAATGATTTAAAGACCAACTTATCTTCAAGAAAGGTACTGTCATTTTAATCTTTTTGATAAATTTAAAATAATAAAATATATCTAATAACTTAAGAATATAAAAAAAACATCATAAAATTGAAAAAAATTTCCATGAAAGACAATTCTGCCATGAAAAAATGCAGAAAATAGTTAATGCTAAAGAAATAAATTAAAATTATATAAAAATCTTTTCAAAGTGCGGCGATGTGTTCTTTGCCACTGTAAATACTGACTTCCGAAGAAGATATATAAGCAATACCTTCCAGTGAACCGATTAAACAACAAAATTTATAATAACAGCAACTTTTTTATACTCCAATTGTTTACATTTATTGCGTTTTGTACCAGGTTGCCTCTGTCTCAAGCTGTCTTATTTTAGCTTTTGTGTTATAGATGTATTGACTAGATATAATGACATTGAGATTATAGCTGATTTCAACAACAAGTTTAATTTTTTTAAATCAACTAATGTAAGGGAAATGAGTAGTAAATTAATATTAATATTTCATCATAACTCTTTACCCACACATCTAAGTGTTAGGCATAGTTCAAAATCTTTAATTGATTATTTTCTTTTGACACCGTTAATGATTCAATCTAATCAAGTTAAAATTCCAGGAACTTCTCATCATTCATTTATATATGCTTTTTTTGATATTTATGTAACACCGGTTACTGAATTTATAAGTTACTTTGATTAAAATGATGTTGATTTTTCTCTTTTAAAGAGTATTGCAAATTTTTTTTTAATTTTGAAAATATTTATAATATTCCCGATGTAAATGAACAGGTTAATTCAATATATTTTTATGTCATATGCATCGGTCTGTACCCTATAACAAACACAGGGACTTAAAAATAGTTCGGGCTTTGATGCTATAGATGTTAGAAATAGCTTACCTATGAGAAATACTGCTTATCGCGTTTACTTTAGAAACAAAACTGGTGAAAACTGGAAAATAAGACTATTATTCGCAATGTTAACGCTGATGCGAATTTATTTCATAATTAAAATGCTAATAAAATTTTGAATACACTTGCCATTGGTAAGAGGTTTACTGATTTTGCATATGTCTTTTGAACAAAATAATTTTTCGGATTAATATATATGTGTTGGTGATAAAATTTCGACTCTTGTACCTGTCACAAGTGGTGTGCCTCAATGTTCTGTTCTTGGACCTATTTTGTTTAATGTTTTATGATAGTATTTTTGATTATAAACCTTCTTGCATTCCTTTTGCTTATGCAGATAATTTACTTTTCCTATTTCCTTTTCCACGAACAAATTTAGACCTTAATATTGACGATATGTAAATTGATTTTGTAGACCATATTAAATGTTGAGATTTGTAGTGAGATAATAAGCATAAAATTGATACTCATTACTTGTGTCATATCTAGAGTAAATTACAATTTACGTGCTATTAATTCGATTTTGCCTATGCACTACGATAGTACATACTTTACTGATGCCTATATTTATTTATGGCATCGAGATTTATACTGGTACAGTAGGGTATACCATTAAGAAACTCACCACATTTTTGAACAAGTTATTCGTTACTTTCAATTTTTTTAATTATGTTAAATCTAGAATCTTGTTTTGTTTGATTCATCCAAAGGGAATTTTATTATCTCCAAAAAAGAATCAATCTTCCATTTTATTAGATTACCTATGCTATAAAAATCGAAGAATGGTAAAATATTAGCTAAATGGGAAAATATAACAACTTTATTATTGTCGTTATGACTTTACGACAACTTTTTATTTGTTGTTATCTTACCGAAAAAATATCGGTTATATACGATACTTTTAATGACAAATATAGAAAATATTATTTCAGAATAACAGTTAACGACTAACTAACGTTTGAATTACACTATTGGTGTAATCCAAACTTGATTTATCATTCCAATGCCACCACCTCTATAATTTAACAGATCATTTCTTCAAAATTTGTATCCCGTTATTTCAATAAAACGCGAAGAAATATATAACTTCAACCATACTGCAAATACATCAAGAAAAGGTCTCTACGCAATATATTCAAATTCATCAAATTTTGAAAAATGAACTGAATGTATTATACTTTAACAATTTAGATGGGCAATATTAAATTTATTTCTATGGGGTTGCATCATTGATATTGAATTTGTTAAACATAGTTGGACCAATAGTACATTATGAAAAATGCAGTGGAGAAAAAAATCATTATTAAAACAATTAATTATATTCTAAACAATATTCCATTAATAAAATGCTCTTTATTATAATTTATTTTGTACGAAATCGCAAAAAGGCAAACACTTTGTTGAATATTACTCAGAAATAAGAAAACCTATTTTTTAAAATACTAGTGCTGCCAAAATATATAACGTCTTTTAAAACAACGCACTCCTTCTAAACACACACAGTTTGAATTCAGATGATATATACATATATACTTACCTTTACAAATTAATTACAGAAATCTAAAATTACCTTGATCAGCGGATGCAAAACTAGTTTGCATTATTAACAATATGAATATTACAATTAATTTCATAATAAACTGGCATTTTTTAGGCAAATGCATTGATGTTACTGATGATTTTTCACATGCAACGGTGAACATTTCTAATGAAGGCTTGTAAGATGAAGTAAATAAAAGTTTGTGGCAGGAATCGGCTGGGGAGGTTTTAGATGAGTGTAATGAAGTGGATAATAAATAATTCGTTGCAATATATGTTGATGATGTCGATGTGTATGTCGATAACGAATTTGAATTTCTTGTTGTTTTAATTGCTTCTTTGTATGATAATGGCAAGATGAGTGGCTTTGATTTAGTTGATATCGTTGCTAAAATTTGCGTTGTTGTTGAAGCACATAAGGAAGTCTCTTGTTGTATATTGGAAGCATTTTTATTACAACTATTTTTCTTATTTAAATTATTTATTATAAAATTAGATTTGTTATCTGATAACCCACGATCATATTCAATATTATGTAAAATTAATTTATGATTATTATGAGATCGACGACTATAATTTCCTCCACTGCAAGGGTGTAACATTTTCAAATGCTTTTGGTAATGGCGAAGAAAACGATGAAGGAGCGATACAAGGATATTAGCTGCAAGTCTTAACATTTCCTTCTTCTCACATAAATCGCATGCAACGGATATGATAACATGCATTTTCTGTTTGAAAAAATATTTGCTGTTCCAAATAGTTTCTAATACTCATAATTGTGATCTAAAAGAACAAAAAATATTTTTCTTAACCACATTTCATATTTGTTTATTTATTCATACAAGTAATCAAAAGCGTACAAAGTCCAATAAATTTCAATTACAAAAGCAATATTCTGAATTAAAAACTAATTATTAACTTAAAATAATTTAAATAATAATTATATAAAAATACTATACATATACATATACATAGATAATAAAATATAAGTTTGAAATATAATAAAAAACAAATTTTAATGTTATGGGAAAAATGTTTTCATACAATGATATATATTCGATGTCGTATTCGATTACAAATTTCTACTTAATGATAATACTAGTTTAAAAACAAATATATATTTGTTTGAGATGTTAAAGGGGGGTTGTATGGGACCAATGAGAAATAATGGACAAATTTCGATAAAAATCGCTTTGCATTCACGACTTTTATGATCTTACAACCCTATTCCGGGAGGAACATTTGTATGGGGTTTAGGTGAAGTAATGGATCCATCACCACTAATTTCACAGGCATCGTCCTTGAAATTAGTGATGATAGGTCTCGTTTCATCAGAATATCTCTAAAATTGAGATCTGCATTTTGATCACAAATTTACATGAACAGCCAGCCAGTGATTCTGAGTTTAAGGGTATACTTAAAAGCGGTGGTAGCAATATTTTTTCTCTGTGTTACAAACATAAGCACAAACGCATTATACCACCAACCACCAATGGTGGTGTAGGGTATAAATAAGGAAAACAATTGATGAGTAAATGTTAACTACGTAAAGTAAAAAATATGCCACAATTTTTAAACGAAAATTATAAATAACGTCATAAGAAAGCAAAAGATTCTTCAAAACCATAATGCTACGGAGACATCTCAAAATTTTCGGATCAAAGCTAGATATATGCATTCATCTTTAAATACCATAAACATACCGTACAACAACATTCACAATTAGATTCAATTTGGAAATAACAAAGATAAAGTACAAGTGGAGCATCAAAAGCACAAAAGGTAAATATACATTATTGAAATGAATTTTACATAATATATAATAACTTTACCAAAAATACAATTGATATGGTACTCAAACGTTAGGCGATAGTCAACATCAATCTATCATAGATCTATAGATTTTTTCAAAAGTCAATCCCACTTTGAAAAGCAAAATAGATCCTCCAACTTTCTAACCATAACATGATGACTTACTGAATTAAAAGCTTTAGATAAATCAAATGAAATTAATGAAGAAAAATAACCTTTGTTAACAATATTTCGAATAAAGTATGTTAAATTTAATAGTAATGAAGTGGTACTATAACCTCGGCGGAAGGCAAATTTGGGAGAAGAAATGTTAACATTAACAGTAGCTAGATAAAGATCCTTAAGAATTTGTTTGGTTTAGAAATCGCATCAAATAATCAAAACCACTTATAACACCAGACTTCGAAACTCGCACAACTCTATCTTATTTCCATAAAATGGTTTTAATATAACACAATAATAAAAAATTATTGTGTTATGTTAAAAATCTAAAAAAATTTAGGGATATATAATTTTTAAAAAAGTAATAGAAGTACTAATTGTGCCCATCGCTTTGAATCTAACTATGTATAACTAAATAAAATGTGCCTATCGCTTTGAATCTAACTATGTATAACTAAATAAAATCGAATCAACAATGTCATCAAAAACCAAGTAAAATCTCCAGGATCCAGAATAAATAGTGGAATGTTAAGAGAATGAATATAAATATCATCTACTTGGACATTATTATCAGTTAAACCACAACTTCAAAGACCAGAAAATTACTTTCCAAAATACTTTCTTCTACTATATCTATCTTTTATCTACTATACAACAAAGTAATAATTTCATGGTAAATAGTTTCAATAATAAAAACTTACAAGCACCTGGCTCGAGAGATTTAAAAACCATCCAAAATTTCAAATTTTTGAATAGATAAATCCATAGGCCTACTGTCATCATTTTTGACTAATATCCAGACATGAGAAGAATACGATACATTCGATTTCAAAAGAATTTCAGAAATAGCTATTAGACCAAAGTTTAAATTTCTTAAACTCTTCCAATTTAACTTAAGTAGTGGAAGATCTAAAGCTCTGGCAATTCGAATGAGTAACATTTAAAATGTTGGAATTATGTTTAGAGATATTTAAATGAGAGCAATTGCATTCGCTTGGTAAACGTTTAAGCAAGAATTTTTTAATGCCAATTACAGCGAATGAATGATTAGGTCGAAGTCTGCGTCATTGAATTTTAGAAACACAAAACTGTAAACAATGGTATGAATCTTTTGGACAAGCTCAATAAAAGTCGTATATCTATAATAGCATTCATAAAAGAATTCTGTAGTATAAAAAAAATTAACCAAACAGAACATCAAATGTAAGTAACACACAATACAAACAACATTGTTATGAGAATAAGTTGATATCCAATGGAAGGAATAAACTATTCATATAAAACATTACAGTAGAAATGGAACTGTATTACAAAATTGAAATACACTTCCATAATAAAGCATACAAATCACCCCAATATTTGTGTTTTTATAATTTTGTCGATTTTGTTTATAAATAAAAATAAAACAATTCCGGCTTTTTGATATTTCTTCGAAATAAAACGTCGGATAATAATTTTATAGATTTACAATATATTATGGAAACTACGCTACAAAAAATAGTTAGAATTAGAAGTAATAATCTAATGCTGTTAATAGCATTACAAATTTATCTGCATGAAAACTATATAATTTTGTCTAAATAAAATTATAAAAATGTAAATTAACTGGTAAAATAAAGAAAAAGATTTTGGAAATCGAAATAAAAAACGGTGCCATGCTAATAAACAAAATGTTTGTTAATTTATGTACACACTAACAAACAAAAAGAGAAAAACAGCAATATTTTTTTTCTGATATACACAAAAAATTATATGCAATTTTTATTTTACCTGATCCTATGCATGTTTATAAATCTAATATACTTTTCACTTCCATTTCAAACTTTGTGAAAAAAACTTTATCCAATACACATTTTTCCTTACAATTTTATTGTGATTTGTATTTTTGTACTAAATTTTGAAATTAATAAATACTAGTTTTTAATTTTTGTTTACACCATTAATCGATTTTTCTTTATTTAATATAAAATCTATACACATTTTTGTTTATTGTATTCATAATTTCAATTTAAAACAATAATTATTTTCAAAAAACCTCGGAACATGCTTTATACCAAAAGCTTTATAGAGACGCCAATCATTATTTTCGTCTTCATTTTTATAGCAAGAGCTGCCATACTAACTAGTAATTTAAATTCGTTAACGTCCTTGCCACTATGTTCTTATGAACAAATCATAACATAAAATTGGTTATCGACATAAATATCTTATGACAAAACATAGAAAGAACTTAATGTACAGTTTGATAACTGACATTAATTTCTAAACGAAAAATATATTAAATGTAAAATATTACTATGTATACGTCATCATTGCAAGTAAACTGAAAGTCATTTGACTGACTTTAACCCTAAAATTCTTACTAACTAATATATTCTTCAAATTTAATTTCTTCTTGTTAACGCATATTATTTCGTTTTTGTAATTAAAGTCCATCCTTTGCGATTGGTAGCCATCTAACAGTGATGCAGAGGCTTATGTGCAAGAACGAGTGTTGGCCGTGAAGAAGGAAATGCTACTTTGCTTTCTAAAGGGATACCAATGGGAAAGGGATGCACTAGGTGCACAACAAAGAACTACCTCCCTGGTATGCGCTGGTATGCAAAGCTGATTATTTACATCGTATACAAAAAAAAAAAAAAAAAAAAAAAAAAAAAAAACATATCAGCAATCAGATTAAAAAGAAAATAAGATAATTAAATTACTGAGGCCAAAGTAAACAAACAGACAAGTACAAAAAGATAATAATAAAACATAAAAATGGCAGTTCGTTCGCCCTCCTAAAGCTATATTTTTCTCCTTTGTCCTCCTATTTCAATAGCATTAATTTAAACCATCATTTTTTACACTTGAAATATAATATGTGTCTCCTTGATCGTGAGGGCATTCAGTTTACGAGCGTACAAACACTAGCGGTTTTTCTAGCAAGGACTTTCACTTTGCTCTATGACCCCAAAATCAAGCATCCCATCAAGCTCTTCATACATAAACTTCTGCACTGACGGAGAGACCTGATCTAACCGGCTTTTCTGCTCTGGGTACAGTAAGTGAGTTTCCATCTTGAACCGTTCCGACTCAGGATGCAAAGCCACACCATTTGTGGTGAAACTGGATACATGGGCTAAGAATCCGGACTGACGTGTAAGGTTTATCCCAAGAAAGAGAGGGCTATTCAGTGTGGTTACCATATAAAATGTTGCCTCGCTTTTGATATTGTAAACATTTATCCTTCTATCCTCTTCCTAAAATTCTGCGCCGACTGTCATGACCTTTCTTTAAAAAACTTGTACTCTGAATAAATTTCACACAATTCTTACATAAACAAGTTACCGTTGCTCCACTGTCCAAAAACTCTCAAATCTTCTTCTCATTTATATCAATTTTTACCTTCTTATTACGCTCTCTAGCCTTCTTTATTCTATTGGATACTTCTCCAAAAATTGGAATTCTCAATTGTTTATATATTGAAATCTCTAATGGAGAGGTTTAATTACGCGTAAGTGTGTTTTCCCTATATCCATGCCAAATTCCCCTTGCATTTCGGGTTACTACGTTTTATGGGCAATCCATAACACTGTGACCCATCTGTTTAGTTTCAGTTCCAACAAATATATCGAGATAAAGCTGGTTTTAAATAAGTTTTCATAATCTCTATTGAATATTTTTTATTATTAGAATTCTTTATTGATTACTGAGTCGCATAACTGCATTATAAAAATCTTCGAACTATTCTTGGTGTAGCTGTCAACGGTCCATTATTTTCGTTTTCACCTGAAATAAGACAATACTCTTAAGACATCGGCACGATAAATAAAGTCCTCTGCACTCGTAGACTTTATGGAAACATCACATTTTATTAGCCATTTGGACAAATCAATCTTTCTGGGAGTTGTAAACGTAAACTTCGTTGGCAAACTGGATGCTGGAGGGAATTGTGCTGCAAAAACTTAAGGAGCTTAAGGTGGTGTTGGTTGTTGCGGAGGTTTTTGGTGAATCTTCTGATAAGAAAATGGATGATGTTGACTAACCGTTAGAGATTATGTACTTGAAAATCCTTAATTCGTTGATCGTGGTGTATGTATAGGATTCATTGGACTACTTGTTTCTTAATTTACGACACTGGTTATTTCATGCTGCATTGAATTACATAACTCAGTAATTTTGCTGATCTCATGACAGTAACAACATCTGCACTTGCAGTGGAACCGTGCATATCTGAAGGAAGTGCTGAAGTAGTAGAGGCCTTTTGGAGAGGGAGAGTTATAGTATTTAGAATAAAAAAACGCAATCACTTTAAACCATTTCTCTTAATGTACTTTCCATTACTTTTTAAAAAATGTAACTGTACTTTTGCTATTAAGTGAGTATAAAATAATTTTAGAAAGTCTGATCACGCATACTCCATTTGATCTCTTTTATATACGTTGAAAAAATATCTAGTAATGTTTATTTTCATTTATGGATTTTATTTAAATGTTTTGAATGCTGTTAATTATAGAATGTAGAAGCGTACATAACCATATTCCGATTTTGACAAAACTGTTTGAATATGAATATGAAATAGCCTACTCCCAACTGACAGTACTTCTCATTTATACTTACCTTCCTAAAATGTCGAAATTCGTATGTGAATGTAGTCCAAAGTTTTTAACCACATTTCATTATTGAAAAGGCATGAGACATTAAATCATCAAAATTTTCAACAGTCAATAAGATGTCTTCCATGTGATTTAGAATTCACAAACCACAAGGATTTCTGATATATAACCATTTAATAGATAATAAAATTATGATAAAAGAATATAACATATATTGTATATGCACAAATTAATGTAAAATCAACTCCATTGATTAACGGAGATCAATTGTCGTGGGAATGTTGAAGTACTATGAATTCTTTAGCTTCTTTTAGCTCCTCTGATGTCATTCATTCGGAATATGTACGCCGTCTCAATTTTTCAATAAACCGCTTAATACGAGCAATTGTCCTCTCTAACTTGCTGTCTATTTATATTTTCTTCGCATTCACATCTCTTTATATTTACTGTTAAACTCGTTGTTCAGGCGCGAATTCTGTAATTTTATCTGCTGGAACATCTCTGCGGCATCTGCTGGATTTTCTTTGCTATCCACATGATTCCAGATAACATTTGGTATTAAACACTTAATCCATATACCGGTTAATGACAGCGGAACTGAGTGGAAAATCAAATTAAAAATAACATAAAAACAAGTGAAAATGTTATAGTGGGTCAAGTCTTAAATACCCTACTCCACATTGTTTATTGTAAATGCCTGTTACGAAAAATTTATGAATGATCCACGTATAATTTGTTTTTCTTATTATTCTTATATTTGCAATATATTATAATGGTACTAAAATTTACGTGAAATTTATGCGTTTTAAAGAGATTTTTTCTGTAGGGTAATATATTATATAGAAAAAATTATCGACCTACCCTCATTTAATTTCGCACAGCGGTATTGGCTTATATTTATCTAATATTTGACTAAATATTTTTACAATACCCACGTATATTTTTTTAATTTAAAAAGTTTGATGGCAATGGCATTGACATAATGCCAAGATACATTCGTAAAGGATGGAGGGATCCTTGAACCCTTGGTTTAAATTAAGTTTTTTATGATCTACGGCAATAGTATTCCAATTATAAACGAGTGCATGTGGTAAATGCGTGAAACCCCGGTGAACGAATACTACTAGGCGACGCTTCAATATTAATCAATGCGTAAAAGCGAGACCCAAAACTCTCGAAGACAAGCAAACGAAAAACAGCCTGACCACCTTTAATTCATTCAAATCTCTTGGGCAAACAAAACAAGTTGGGAGCCGAATTTGTAAAAATATGAAATCGAATTTGAAATTAATTGTGAAAAAATCAGACAGAATCACAATTTGTTATATTATATTCTTTAAAGCAGAGAAAGGCTATAGAAAAAAACATGTAATGAAAACATTTTTTTGTACTTGTTATACATATTTTAGAGACGGTAGGATAAATATTCGGAGAACTCCGACATTAATCTGTTAAAATAATAGATTATATGAACAAATTGGTAAATTTTTCTCCAATAATATTTTAGAGAGATTACTTCTGGGAACAATTTACTGTACAATTTGGTGAAATGAAATTTAAATATTTTTGGAAAATAATTTCTTTAACTGAATCGATTTCAAAATTTAAAAAAAAATTAAAGAGCCAAAGTTGTTGAATCCACCAAAGATTAAATAAGGAAGAACTACTATTCCCTTTCTCAATAGTTAGGTATCGACCAAAAATGTTTTAGCGACATTTATGCCTTCTCATGATTTGACTGAATTTTTTAATCTGTGGCGAAACATGAAAATAAACTTAACACCCTGTGAATTAAATGGTAAAAATCTTAAAATTTCAAAATTTAATAAAATTATCTATAATCTGTTAGCAAACTGCCATTTTCTTATATATATATATATATATATATATATATATATATATATATATATATATATATATATATATATATATATATATATATATATATATATATATATATATATATATATATATATATATATATATATATATATATATATGTGTGTGTGTGTGTGTGTGAAAATGAGAATTTTCAGTCAAATTGTGCACTGGGCGTCATCTGGTTTAATATAAATATATAATATTTTTCAAAGGTGTATTCATTTTCACTTCAAAACTTTGTTGCAAAACCTGATGCGAAGCATGACATTGTAGCTCCTGTGTCAATCAATGCTACAATATCTTCATTGAAGTCTCGGATGGTGGCAAAATATTAGAAATCAAATTTACTCGTATGTAAAATTATAGGTGAACATAAACTTTTTTATTTTGTCTTATAATTTTCCAAAAATTTCTTAATCTTTTTGTGGATCTTTTATTTTCACAATTGTAAAAAAAGGTATCGCAATCGTAACAGAGTATGTAACTATCTCGTATGTAAGTTTATGACCAGGTTTGGAACAATAACAATATATATATATATATATATATATATATATATATATATATATATATATATATATATATATATATATATATATATATATATATATATATATATATATATATATATATATATATATATATATATATATATAGATATATTTTATATTTATATATATAATATATATATATATATATATATATATATATATATATATATATATATATATATATATATATATATATATATATATATATATATATATATATATATATATATATATATATATATATTTAAGTATCTTTAATAAATAAGTTTGGGTAGGCTAATGTCAAGACATGAAAATAATTTACAGCATAAAATAAAAGGAGTCAATCAGAGCTGTAATTATAATGCTTCACAACTGTCTGAACGTTATTTGCTTGCCTTCGAGAGTTTTGCGTCTCGCTTTACGCACTCGTTAATGTTGAAAAGTCTCATAGCGGTATTCGTTTATTAATCCCAAGAATTCAAGTACTCTGCCTTTCTATAAAAAGGTATAGGTCGTGATCTAAAATAACAAGAATCATCGTGATATACACTGGCTTTTTTGCTTAATCAAACTTGAAAATAAAAAATATTCCAACAATGAATTATATCACTAAATATTATTACGTCCTCACATTAAATTGGTACATAAGGAAGATCTGTTCCATTAATTTGGTAATTGTTTTCGATCTGTTAGTACAAAAGTTATGTCTCTATCTTAAAAAAAACGCTCAAAAAGAAAATAAAGAATTGTTAATATATCGGCTGTTTATGAACCGATTTGAAAATTAAAAAAAAAACAAAGTTCAAGGAAAAAATAAGTAATTTTTCTGGGTGGCAATTAGGTCCGAAACTGTCCCAGTAGCATCAAAATAAGTTTTCGCCCATATCTCGAGAACTAATGGCTCAATTAACTTCAAATGTGTCTTCAAATGAAAAATCATCAAAAATAAAAATAACCCTATAGTTATAAACAACAACCACGTGGGAAAAATTGTAATCAATTAGTGCCATAACTATATTCTGAATCCCCCTAGAACTATGGTCTATAGTTCTAGGGGGGTTCAGAATATAGGAAAATATGTTTTGCCTATAAATCAAGAAATAAATATGGTACCTTCAGTTTTTTGCTAATATCTGAGCCATTTATAAACCAATTTCCCTGGATATAGCAAGATTCTCGAAAGCATTTCCAATCGTTTGATATACATATCATGTATGTTAACTATATTTCGGCTTCATAAACTTGATTACAACCGACACAAGGACGGAAGGGCAGACAGACATACCTCATAATTTTTTTTCAGAAAATATATATTATATATTAATTAATGTGAGCAACGAATTTTATTATTGTCAATAATGTTATACATTTCTGAAAATTGGGCATTATGATATATAATTTATCTAACTTCATCTTAGCAAATTATATTTGTATAGCGATTTCTTAAAAAAAGTCAATACATATACATAACCATTATGAAGAACTAGCTAGACTAATATATTTTGCTGAGATTTACTAAGAACTGTCAATGTTTCCATCAATATTTTTGACACATCGGAGTAGCCGTTTGGAAGTTACAGATTTATTTCCATTTCATTTTTCATGTAAAACACTGTACGTAATAAACCTTAATTGAGAAATATTTAATAAAATTAATAAATGACCATATAGAAAGTTAATAGATAATTATATAAATAATAAACAAGAATGTAGTAGTCGATCAAGCCCGTCTATGAAAATTGTGGATTTTCTCCTAAATAGGGTAATACATTATTATATAATAGTTTATGATATTTATTATTTATAGACTCTAAAATGATACTCAAAAGTGAGTCGTGTATGGGAACTATGAGACATTAGTGACCAAATCAATTTTTTTAGGAAATAATTTTGTAACATTTTAATCGATAAAGTTATCATGAAATTTTAATCTGAACAGAGACGTAGCCGGTGACCTTCCAAAATTGACCAAATCATTTATATCGATTTTTAAAATTTAATCCAAAAGTAATTTCTGAATTGATATTAAAAAAATTTGTATATAAATAGTCCTTGTAAATTTTATAAAAATTAAGCTTAAATATTAAAGTTATCTCTTATAGTTTAATGTTTGCTCTTATCCTTTTTAGTTTTTTATGTTCTACAAATGTCAGATTCATTATGTTCCATCGATTTAAGGTATTCATCCGTACTACTAGCTGTCCATGTATCTCAATGAATAAATTGTTTTAAGTATATCATGATGATGTTATCCGTTTCTTTTTACCTCGGGGCACTTTTGGGATATAAATTGTATAGGATTCGTTACAATGGATGTAGGGATCGCTTCGGACTATGCTTTTATGCAGTTTATAAACTCCATATTATTTCTGGAGCGTTGTACCCAACTCTACGCCACAGAGTTTCTCTATGGGATTAAAATTTTGGAGACAAACCCATGACTTGGATCATATAAGCTGATAACTAATCTATCGGAGGAAAATTTATTATGTTCTATAAAATTAAATACTCGTTTTAGTTGATGTACGATGAATGTAGAGACAGGTGTGTCCATATGTGAAACACTTTTTAGGGTAATGACGTGCGACGTACCAAATACACCTGCTAATGATGCATTTAGTACGTCATTTTTAAGACTTCACCATCGACATGAAGATCTCTGATTGACATTTTGGTGCCTTTAATAGCTTTTGTTACTTTCTAACATTTTTTAGAGCCAAGAGGAAAATTTGCAAAAATTTTGACCATGTTTAATTTCGGTCCTCATTACTGTAGACGAAATCATCCCTGATCTTTGCGGTGAGAATTGGTTTAATCGCCGAAGTAAATATAACAGAGCGTCTATTAATCATAACTTCTATTGATATACTCTCTATAGTATCCGTCACATCCTCACACTTAGGTGTAATTAGAACTCCTCTACCATGTGCAAATCGATCTACTCTATAAATTAATTTGAATGTGCGGTTTCAAAGGTGTTTGATTTAAAAGAAAAACATCGAACACTTGTGACTGCATTACACTTCGCTAATTCAAAAGATAACACAATGATAACACAATGCTCCTCGTCAGAGTCCAGAAACATGTTTCATCTGTTGTCGTCAGAGAATATTCGGACACATCCATAAGTTCATTCTTAATCAATTCAATTCCGTTAGTATCTGCTCAGCTTAAATGCACTTCATCATTATTCGAATTTCGGTCCGAAGAAACAGAGCGTAAAATAAGGACGGTCTCGCGGAGTGGCGATGTACGCAGACTAGACAAAGTAGAACCCTCTAAAAATTAGGGTGTGTCAGATACTATACGTGTACAATAAAGAATTTTTTAATTTTATCGTGTTTTTGCGACAGTATCGGCAAATCTTTTGTTTGCGCTTGTGGACATTGATTGCTATTGTCACACTTTCGTTTACCAAAGTTTTAGCAAATTCGAATTGCTGGTACGATCAAAGGCTATTCGAGTTGGCAATTCTTGGGATCCAGGTTTGTGGGATTGTCGGGGGCATGTGTTTTAGACCAATATATTTTGGTAATAAAAACCTATTTCCAATATTTTCGCTCACAAACTGGCAACTTTATTTATAAAATTTAATCTTACTAGACCACTTACTTGTGTATTGCTCTGCATTTATTTTTCTTTAAGTAATAAAACCATTACTAAGAATATTTATCTTATCTTATGTGTGAATGACAATGGTTGTTTTGTAGACATATGTAAATTAATAAAACAAAATTAAAAAAATTAAATCTATAAACAAAGTTTACAAAATACATAATGACTGTTCAGGTGCTTTTCAGTAATGTTTTTTTTTATCCAACTTTTTATGATGAGGAGACTACCATCTACAGAAATTTTATTCTAGACTTCTTAAGGAACTGTATTACTGCAAGAAATCTTCTTTATTTCTTTGTAAACTGTATAAATATTTCATATTGACAATAGGAATGTTATTGAGAAATATAATACTAGATACCATTTCAAAATAGTTTCACTTTTTTATTTAAAAGTAAAAAATAACTCCTGTAACTCGACAACTTCTTAACAGCTCAACTAATGAAAAAATTAACGGCATATGATAATATTTAAAACAATTTTTTCCACCTCTGCTATATATGAACTTTTATTACCTTACATTTAGTTGTACAGTGACCCGTAATATATCTTAAATCATATGTTAAATTCTCAATTTTTACTCGTATTATATAGACAATAGCTTACTTAAAAGAATAACTTACCAATCCTTACCAAAATGCATATACTTTATTATTAATTTAATATTATAACTTTAAAGGTAAAAATATATTATTTATTTATACTTTATTTTAAATACATTCTATTATTTTTTTGCAAGTTCTGCGGATAGCCAATCTAAACCTTCATATAAACCATTTCCTTGTGTTGCACAGGTTGCCTGTATATACCACTGAAATGAAAAGTCGTTGAAATTTTTAATTAATTTAAATGTCATTAATATTTTTAATTTTATATGATAACTTAAAATGAAACTCGAATAATGTTAATATTAATAATATTTCACGATTGCTTCATATTTATTTCCATACAAAAATCGGTTATAATAGGGTGTTTATCCCAGAGTTTTGAAAACTTGCACACAGCTACATATCCTGACATCTATATATCCTGAAGTATATATTACACTCATATCGGAAGAAGGATAAAAGTTAATGTGACATATATATTCGATATTTTATATATACATACATACTATATTCTATGTATATTCTTTAAATATGTATAATTAGTTAAGGCTAAAAAGGTAAGAATATAAAAACATACGTTTTGCCATTTTTCTATGTCAAACATTCAGAATTTTGGGTAACATGTGTAGAAATTGTAAGAAAATTTTACGTTTATAAAAACTGTTTTCTCATATTTTACGAAAACAACTATTCTTTTCTGGTTGTTAATCTAAAAGTATGTTAATTTAAATTAAATGAAAAAATTATATATAAAATAAAAACACAATTTTTGTGTTTTTCCCAATTTGAAAATTCGTTATTTTGTGCGAATTTTGTAGGAAATATACGAATATATTACGTTTATATGAAATTGCCTTTCTCAAACTTTACAAAAAACTGGCAGCTGTTCTCTTCTGATAATTAGTATAAAAGTAAGTTAAAAAAATAAATGAAAAAAATGTAAATACTTGTTTTGTATATTTTCCATGTTGAAAATTTGATATATTGTGAGATTTCTACAGAAGATTAAAAATATTACGTTTATAATAAACCGTTTTTTCTCACATTTAACAAAAACTGGCACCTATTCTTTTTTGTCTATTAATCTTTAAGTTTGTATAATTAAATAAAAAAGTACATGTTTCCCGTTCTTTTTTAAGGTGAATATTTGACTTTTTTTGAAAATTTAATTAAATATTAAAGTGTCGCATGTGTAAATTACACACTTTTGTGTTTTGTTAATTTTATATTTTTTTTCTGTAAACTTAGGTAAAAGCAAACAAATAATCGTTAAAAAAAATCAATTTATACATATGGATAAGTATTTTTAAGTTAATTTTTTAAATATAATATTGATTTTGGCGGCCTCTGGAGAAGTCTATCAGAACTCAAAAATTGTTTGGACTATTTCTTTTAATATTGATGTTATCAACTATCATTAAATCAAATTTCAGTTTCAGTTGCAACTAATCAAGACCATAATCAAGTCCGTAAATCAAATAGGAGGTGCAAAGTTTTGGGAAATGTATAACTCAGGAACTAATAAATCTGGTAAGCTATTTGAAATTTAATTGTGGAGAAATGAAACTTCCGCCGTTCATGAACAAAAATGTGTGAATTTCAATAGCAAAATGCTCTTATTGTTTCATATACATATTACATATGTTCGATATAGATCTGTTCCACAAACAGGAATTCAACGGACACATGGAAGGGCGGACATTGTCATATGTATTTATGAAAATCAAAACAAATAATTGCATATATATTATTATAAGCCTAAACAAAAGTCTTTTTACTGCGGATGCATTAGAACATGGAAACAGATTTGTATAGTTTCTACTTTTCGGATCCCAGATTACAATTATATGAATTAATAATGGTTCTGACAAACCAATAATACTTATTTACTATTTTAAATTATATAAATTATAAAAATAATATTCAAAATGCAATTAAATGTATAAAGCTTACGTGTCGATTTCGTAATTGATTTAAACGTAATTTCTCAGTTAGTTCAGCAGCAGTCATAGCATTTGGTAAATCTTGTTTGTTTGCAAAGACCAATAATACAGCGTCTCTTAATTCATCTTCCTGCAACTAAGGTGTATATTTATGTTTATTTATTTATATGCATTTTACTTTTACTGTACAAAAACTTACCATATTTTGTAACTCTTTTTCAGCTTCTGTTATACGGTCCCTATCATTGGAGTCAACAACAAATATAAGTCCTTGGGTATTTTGAAAATAGTGTCTCCATAAAGGACGTATTTTATCCTGACCGCCTACATCCCATACTGTGAAGCAAATATTTTTATATTCCACACTTTCAACATTAAATCCAATTGTAGGAATTGTCGTTACAACTTCTCCCAGTTTTAACTTATATAAAATAGTTGTTTTACCAGCTGCATCTAAACCCACTGAAAAAATTATTGTTAAGTTAGATTTTGGCTTTCAGTTGGATAAGCTATTATAATTTTTAAAAACTACTTATAATTCATTTGCAGCAACGTTTAAATCTGTTTGTTCTACGAGGTAACATAAATTAATAATAAATAAACAGAGATCTAAGACTCCCATTTATGTTTGTTTTATTTTTCATATTTTTGATTTATGCATCAACAATAATAAATGTTTAAGTTAAATTACATATCATTGCATATATAATATTTTAAGTAAAAAGTGAAAACAATATAATATACGGAATTTTATCAAAAATTTTTGGAAAGAAATAAGTTTAAATGAGTTTAGGAATTATTAGCGTGTTAAAAAAAATAAATAAACTCTTTGAACTCTTTCAAAGATCTCAAAAAAGGGCAACAAATTTCTGAGCAATGCCAATATTCTTCTAATATTATAAGCATTATTTATATTAATTTTATGTAATATACCATATACTTTACAAAAACATGTGATTATCATAACTCTCAAAAGAGTTGAGTCTAAATAAATTCTTAAATACTTTAATTGGCCCAAAAAATCAACTCTATAACCATTGATCTGTATATTGAAATCTGGAAAACTGTGTCCAACATGTATACATTTGGTCACGTCGGGGTCACCAGATGTATGCATTTTTTACACAGAGTAAGAGAAAAACTGGTTGTTGTGAGATTAACTTTAAATACTTGCTGAATTTTTAAATTTACAAAGAATCTTGTTCTAAGCTAAATTTTAAGTGTAATAAACTATAGCGACATATGGTTTTTTGTTGCTTTTTATCCGTATTTATTCATTCTTAATTTTGTTCAAAAAAAATTTCATCTAAAAAGAAAATAGCACAAAGAAAAATAATTAAACTAATAACTATACGTTGTCAAAAAAAAAGACAATAAAAACTTAAGAATTATTTTTAAAAATATTGTTTATTGTCTTTTAGTGTTACCGTTAAAAATCTAAACATAAAGATAAACAAGTAATATAAAAATACCGTGTTTGTAACTAGTGTGTTTTTGTTGGCTGATCACACCTTACAAAACTGTAGGTGGTTGTGTATTATGCCCTTGTGCTAATGTTTGTTGGTGTACCACCCACTTTAAAGTATACCGTTCGACCCAGAATCTTTTCTGAGTGGGTTTAACCATGTCCGTCTTTCCGACTGGCTGTCCATTTAAACGTTGTGAACACTCTACAATTTTTAAGATATCTTGATTAAATTTGGTACATGTTACTTTTTCCGCTTAAGGACGAAGCTTTTTGATATTTTTCAGATTCGGTCAAATATTTCAGGTAGCTCCTATACAAATGTCCTCCCGGAATGAATTTTAATGTCATAAAAGTACCAAATATAAATATTCGTATAGTAGATAGTACTCTAGATCGATTAGCCAAATTTTGCGAGGGTCGGTCTATTGCTTAGAACTCATACAATCCCCTTTTGAGTTTTTTTATTACAATATTACATGCAATCGTGCGCTAAAACACTCAGAGTATTATTTAACACCTCTAACCTTTATTAAATTATGTGTTCTTGAACAATGTTTTATACTCCGGATCTGTTTCTTAGGCTGACCTTACGGTCTGAATTCTAAAATGACTTTTCCAATATATCTTTAATGAGGACATTGAATGGATCCAGCGAATATTGTACCAACAAACACTAGAAATTGACATAAAGTACTATGAGTTAAATACGGTAACATTCGGAGCGAATTGTGCATCTTATATTACGAATCGAACACTTATTATAACGATTTTGAACCCCTGAATCCCGCGGTGTCTGAAATATTGAAAATTCAAATGTATTTCGATAATGGACTTTCTGGTATTCATGAAATAGATGAGGCTTTTAGGAGACCCACATTGTGTCCAAATCGATTTTTTGTAAATAATTATGTAACTTTGGAAAGTAAGAGATATTTTAATGTAGAGCTAAGCTGTTTCTGAGAAAAGTTGGCAACCTCGGATATGTTGATTTTTTTAACTTGGTATAGCCTTATTATTTTATATATTATGTATATAGCCCATGTAAATCTATTAAAAATACGCTTACATATTTGGGTTGCCTCTTATAGTTTTGGAGATATTCAAATCAAAATTAAAGTTAACCCATGATGAAATCATCTCTTAATTATCCTTAATAAATGGTCCCAAAACGATTTTTTAATATTTCTGTAACTATGGAATTATTCAATATATTTTAAGGAAATTTCACATGGACATTCTTGATATGTCAGTTAGAGAAAACACGTTCTAGAGGGTTCCGGAATCGGAAAGTTCTCCAGACTTGGTTACCTGAGGTGAAGATTTATGAAAAAATCGCCAAAATTTTGTTTTGTTTTCCAATCAAATCATAGAAAATATATTTTTAATACATAAAGCCCTTATATCGATTACAAAAAATACATTTACATGTGTGGAATATCTCTTATATTTTAAGAGATATTTAGACCGAAGTAAATTTTAATCAATTTTTGGAGTTTTTTTAGTTTTTGTTTTTAATTTGGTGGACCCTATTGTATAGTTTTAATTAATTTTTTCAAATTACGAAAAAATAAAAGGCCATCAGATAGTCAACGATTGAGGAAATTTAGAACATTTGAAAGAATTCCACATTATAAATCTCAAGTTGATAGCTCATAGAATCAATGATGATCCTTACTTCAAAAAAATCATTTTAATCGACAGATACAGATATCGACGTCGACGGACAGAGCAGCAGGTGACAAATTATTTTCGGAGAAATATATTCAAACTCAACGAGGCAATACAAGAAAGTAAAAACATATATATGATGGGAGAAGCAAATGAATGATACAAACTATTTAAAAAGAAAACAAATATGAAGAAATTGAAAAATTTCAGGTTTAAAGTCAAAAGTGATTAATAAGAAAATATTCAATCCTATTTAAACTGAAATTATAATGATTAAGACTTATCAAAACGCAGAGATGACAAACAAATTGTTTCATCTTTAAAACAACCAAACCCAATATAAGATAAACATGGTGTAATGCGGGTAGGAGGTTGTCTATAATTCTTGAACATACCATACAACACCAAACACCCAGTAATTCAGCAAAAATTACATTTACCAGATATAACCATACGTGATGTACATCCTGCTACTTTTAAAGGCGGAATTACAATTAGAAGAAATTATTGGATAACATCAGTTAATCTGGGAGTATATCACGAACTGCTCAGGACTAGATGAATTATTCCTTCATTTACATTGAGCAATAAATCTGCATAATGCATAAAATTAGCATTGTTAATAATATCAACGATGAACTAGCCGACTTCAGGTAAAGGTTGTTTAATATCTTAAAGAAGTTTTGTCATTGGTATTCTCAGAATTATAATTTTCCAAAGGACACAATTTATGAATAGGTCATTTCAATGTCCTACCAGTAAATTATTACCAACGTGTAATTTTTAAACTTTCCTTCATTTGTTTCTTTATTATAATAAACATATATATTCAATTTTTCATTGTTTCCAAAAATTTTATTTAAGCCTTTGAAATAATTTCCACCTATTTGAGCATCTCACACTATTATCATTCTTTTCGGGACTTTCTACATTTCAACGCAATCTTTGGTACTAATTTCATATGTTAACTTCAAATATTTAATCTGTGAGAGAAGAGTTGTAAGTTCTTCAAACGATAGTTTGTTCTCAGCTATAGTTCGTTTAAGGTTATACTTCATGGATTCTCAGCTATAGTTCTTTTAAGGTAATACTTCATGGATTTAACAGCTGTTTTCCGAATTCAAAGTGGGAACATTTGTACGGAACCTCCTCCAAATTCCGTGGGGACATTTGTACGGGGCCTATATGAAATAACTGACTAATCATAACAAATTTCAATAGGCAAAATAATAGTACGTGCCATACTTCATTACGATATCTTTAAAACTGCGAACTGCCCTTTTCAGACGGACGGACGGACATGCTATATAGACACTGAGTCCAATGGTAAACTTAAAAGGGGTTGTTGGATTATGTTTTCTGCCCGTTTCATAGATCTGCACAAACACATTACCCCTACCACTTAGGAAGGAGTATTATATAAAAACGGTTAATTTGGTTCATTATAATCTCATACGAGTAATATAAAAACCTACACAACATTTAAGGCATTTCTGTTGTCTACATGTCGTATGAGATGGTAAAATTTTGGTCTGTATTATATACTCCATAACTTAGCTTCCAGCGCTGGAATAAAGTTAAGATTTAACAGCAAATGAAAATATTTGATTATATTTGATGAAATGAATTAGAAAAATACGATATTCCCAAGAACACTAAATGGAATTCATTGTAGATTGAAGAGAAAACAATTGGACAAGAATGGTGTGAAATATTGTTGAACTGATTTTTTGTTTTTTCCATAATAAATTCTGTTAAAATTGTGGCAGCGAAACTTTTTGTAAAAAATTATTGTTTATTTAGAGATTTTTATTTAACTTTCTTCTATTTATCAGAAAATAAATTAAAAACTTGCTTAATCATATCTTAAACCCATTTAAAAATTCTTTTTGACGAAATAAATTTCTTTGTTTTCTTGAAAAATGTTTCTGACACACTATATGTATATTTGGAAAAACAAAAAATATACCACATTACAAAAATATATCACATTTGAGACATCTATAATAACAACTATAATAATAACAAATATAACCATTTAATTTTTTATATAAATATGCTCCTTTTATAATTCTACTTATCTATGTCTACGTTAAACTAATTTCTATATAAATACACTGAATTACGTCTCCGTTCAACTATTTAATAGATATGATTCTTAACTTCGAAGAAGTTAGCTTTGCATAAAAAAGTTTTAAGAATTTAGAGGAAATTATCAAGTACTAATTTGAGCAACAAATGCAAGTAAATTACTTTGATTTTCTTTGGATAAATGAAAAATGTATTATAAACTATAAACTATCTGAAGACCGGTGACAAATATACCACAAACGATTTACGCCCATTAGTCAAATAATTATCCAATAATATTTGCCATTGTTACATATCAGTTTCCATTTGAACAGCAACCACTACATCACCTACACTGTACTCACCCATTAATATGCGCATTTGTTTTTTACCAAAAAGTCGTGTCAGTAAGCTTGAAATTGTTAGACCCATCCTGAACAACAAATAATTTCAATTTTACGAAAAAAGCACAATATTTAGTTAACAAAAAAATGGTATCTTAAATTTTATTCCCTTTAAAATTATTTAACAAAGTTTTTTACAAAAGGGAGACGTGTTCGTTATTACTTTATGACAAATAAAACTAGTGTTGCCTCTTCATAAAAAAGTACAATAAGACAAATACCTAAATAATCGCTCTTATTTGCGAACAGCTACGCAAGCAATTATTTTATATACCTACTTAACAAAATTTTGTAAGCAAATATGAACAAAAGATATAATAAAAGTTTCGTTTGTATTATTAAAACATGTTTACTTTAAACTTTTTCTATATTTTATTATCTTATAATCATTATTGAATCATTTACAAAAAAAGGAGAACTTATTAAAAACCATTGTTCTGATGCTGAAATAAGATATATTATTGGATAATCAAATAAAATGATTAGAGAATTTAAAAAATTATATGTAGGAAGTTATGGACGAAAAACTGTGGCGACAATTTTAATAATTTCCGTATATGATGTAAAGGTAGAGAGGGTCACATTTACCTCAGCTGCGGAAAAAATTAAAACTGTCAATAAGTACTAAAAAATATATCAGAAGGTTTAGGGAACATAATTTGACCATGAAAAGTCCCCCTCTTAACTGCTCTGCATGTCTTCAGAGTTTGCTAAACATTTTTTAAAATTTACTTCAAACACGACTGCGTTATGGTATGGAGGTACTCTTCGTACTATGGTGTTGGACTTATTTACCGTATTAAAATTATAACGTTATTATGTCATAATATATGAAAATATTAGTAATGATGCCGTATGAAACTGAAGAAACGCCACTGATCTGGGCAATGCAACAAAACAACGCCCCGAAACATACTAGCAAAATAGCTAGAAAGTGGTAACAGAATAATGGAGTCACTGTAATGAAATGGCCTTCCAGTCTCCCAATGTAAATCCAATCGATAATTTGTCGTATCAACATAGAGGTCGGTAATTAAACCGAACAGTAAAGACCACAAAAATGAAACTCCATTATCACGGAAAGGTACCAATATGTAATCAATTCAATAGGAAGACGATGTTCGGCTGTTATTATAAACAAAGGAAATACTACAAAGTGCTAAGGATAAACAGTAAGCTCAGTTCGATAAAATTTTACTAGGAATTTAATTAACAATTATTTATTTTTGCCTTTTTGTTATGGTTAAAATCGGGTGATGCTATTATTTTGTCGCCAGGTTTTATAATTTCTTCTGGTAAAAAGTTAATTTAAAGAAGGATAATTAATAGAATATGAATATGTTTCTTCTTTACCATCTTTTTAAATGGCTTGTATGACTTATTAAAGAAGGGGTTTGTATGAGGTGCTATTATTTTCAAAGCAGCTGTAAAAGCACTATCGTCCGCGTAAAAAGCTGTTTCATGATCTCTACGAAAAGAATAAAGAGTTTGTGATAAAACTGTTCCTAATTTTTTATAAATGAGGAATTTAGAATTTGGAATGCTGATTGTTCAATAATTGGATGGTATTCTAGGATCCTTTCCTGGTTTATGAATCGGGTACACTTTGGCCTTCTTCAGTAATGATGGAAAGAAGCCTTCTATAAAACAAGAGTTGAAAAGATTTCTTAAAGTTATGAAAAATTAATTGGGCATATTCTTGAGGATGATGCTATTATGCTATCTAATCCAGGGGTTATTTATTATTTTGATCATTAATATTTGTAGAGACAGGTGTGCCCAAAGGTGAAGTATTATTTATGGTAATTTAGTGCGACGTTTCAAATAAATCTACAAATGAATTTGCTTTTTAACAGCAGTTTTTAAGACTTCACCATCGACATGAAAATCCTTATTAAGGTATTATGATTTTCAAAAAACCTTCTTTAACTACACATATTAATTTATCAAAATAAAAATCTATACATACATATATTCGGCCATGTCGAATCTTTAATACTCTCCATTACAAATTCCTAAGAAGTAAATTATGAACATTACACGTACATACAAACTCGCATATACACAAACGCATACAATTTTTGATGTACTTCTTACATAACAAAGGAACTTTAATTAGTCACAAAATTAGTTATATTTTTGGCTACAACCTTTTTCTACTGAACCGATTTTTATAATTTTTGGCAAGTAATGATATTATGGCAATTTATCTTATTATATTATCTAGGAGAGGTGATAGGCTATGTGATCTAAACGTGAGGAAGAGGACGATGGCAATGTTTGCATCCGTCTTTAGAGAAACAACTTTCATCAGAGTAATCGTGTACGAAGCACTTTGTGCAATATATTTTTTTCTCGAACGATCTGCAATATTCATTGCCAAGAACTTTCGACATAAGCGAAGTGGATGTGGACAATTGCACAAACGGCAAGGATATGTATTGTAACTTACTGGAAGACGTTTTGAGAATGATTTTTTATGGGATTCCAATGAAATTTTAGGCGTGTTAGACTAGAAATGAATAATTAATAAATAAGTTAAGAATTCTGGATACAAATCTAACATTCTGTGGAGAGAATTATGAGTTTGACAATAATTCTAGTTATCAAACCTCATTGAGTCAAAATGTCAGCCACTGTATGTGATTATCTGATCCAAGATAAGTTTTAATAATTCGACAAATTTAACTACGACCATGATACCTCCCTTCTGTCAGTTGTTTCTTCTACTCATTTCCTTTTTGTATTAATTTTTTCCGCCGAAAACAAAAAGTTTGGCGAATTAGTTTTAATCGTTGCTACCGATTTGTTATGGAGAATGCGGAATCATTTACCTACGGATCTACGAGCGCTAAGATTAGAGTTCTAATTGGGAAATGTACTCGAGTCAAAGAACGGGAAAGTGGTGAAATCGGTCGAGAATACAGACATGACTCAAATGTGGACAAAACCGTAGAGAATTCCATAAAAATGTATTTCAGATTTTCGGCAATTTTGTTAAAGTGTATTTTAAAACTTTTCACTCCGTCTTCACACATTCCTACAATATGTAGAGATTTTGCTGAAATGAAATGCCACGAAATATTTTGATGGGAATATTTGCAAATTGTTATGATTTTAGAAGCTCCGATGAAGCGTACATACACGGCGTAAAACAAAAAAGCTTCCAGAAACGCCAAGGTGGATAAATCGGACGTAGCTTCTAGGTGAATTGCCTTAATAGAAGAACATGCGAATATACATACATATCCTTTTAAAATTCGGCATGACTGACCGGAAAAGCATTTAATTTCATGCACTATTCGATAATTAATTTTATTAAATTTTTTATATTTGTGAAGATTTATCTGTTCATTGTATGTTATTCCTGGGGAAGATTCGTATCGAAAGTGTTTTAGAAAAACAGTTGAGACACAAGCTTTTCTTGATAATTGAGTTATAAAAATTTGGGAATTTTCGAATAACATGCATCTCATTAAGATAGACTTTACATTTTTGACCGGAAACATTTGTCTGAAAACTATAAAACCATTAATTTAAATTAAAAAGAGATTTAGATTTTGTGTCCTTTGTACGATTATTAAAATGCCGAATCTCGGAAACTGAATCTAAAAGTCTTTAACAGTTAGTTTGAATTTCGAACGAATCTGTCCAATTAGAAATACTAGTTTTATCTGTAAGTTGTTGTTTCCATAACGTTAAAGTTTTCTCTTGTAATCGATTTGTGCAAATAGACACAAAAATTGGATCCCAGTTTGGCAAATCAATCTTATAAAGCTTCCAAAAAGAAATAAAAGAATTTATATGACATTGAAGTTGCTTCAAAGATTTTCCCAATTCAGAAGCAATGATCTGGAGGTAAAAAATAATCTTTAACTGACCATTTGTTAAAACCCTTCAGTTTTCGAATCGTAGACACAAATCTTTCCAAGCTTTAACGAATCAATTATTGGTAAGAGGACTTTTTTGAACTATTTCCTCATCCTCAGTTTTTTTTTTTTTTTTGGAATTAAGTAAAAAAGTTTCTCAACATTGAATTGGAAATCACTGCTGCAGATAAAATTCTAAATGTAGGCCATATTCGCCATTTAAAGTTTCGATCTTTATTGTCGGCAAATGAAGACTATGTGTAACAGAATAAGATGAATTGTTGGATCCGAAGTTATTGGAGATGCTTGGACGAGCAGAATCTTCGTTTTGGCGTGCATCGCCCTTATGATTAAAATATGATTTCTGCCGAAGTGCATCGCTTAGTTCAGATAATTTTGTCAAGCAATAGGTTATATGTAACTACACCATAACGTAATAGATTCAAAATCTACAGAATTTTCGGATTCATCTGATTCTTCGTCAGCTTTTAGAATATATTTGCCGTAAGCTGGCCTAATTCGATTCCAATTTGACTTCAATTCATAACCACGAAGCACTTGATGATACAATTATATTATATTATTGGAAATTGTATAAAATTCCGAAAACTTTATTGTGAATGCCAAGATATGTGTGAGATTTATGCGGTTCAAAGTGATCCCATTAATGGAATATGAAAGTATGGCGAGTGAAATAATGAACCCATTCTCATATAAATTAGAAGATCACTTTGAAATACAGGACATTTGTTAATGTTTATACGTAAAAGTGTTTGTAGCATTGTTATCCTCCACCACCACAATTGGTAATGATATATATTAAATTTGCAATCCCAAGTGTAATACCAACAAGTAAGAAGTTATAGTCGGTCAAGCCCGACTATTTAACACTCTACACCAAATTGTTGATATTTGTAGCTTCCAAAAATTAACGAACAACCCTCGTAGAAACCCACCCACAGTATATTATACTGGTATTAGCATCCACGTGGGATTGGTGCGCTACAAAGGATTTTTTCTGTGGGTTTTTTTTCTGGAATGTACATATGTAAGGCTCAGGCCGAAGACAAAGTCTGGACGTCGACGTACGTTATTCTACCCTTGTCTGCATGGGTTCATTTGGATCGCCCCCTTGTAACATGGCTTTAAAGATCAAGTACCCCCTTTTGATCTTAAAAGTGATAACACGTCGTATCACTTCCAAATCAATGGGTGCTACACCTAACAGAACCTGAAGAGTATCCCTCAAAACGGTTCTACACTCTGGCATACACGTTTACATAGCTACTCTCAGAACTGACAAGACCTTGTTTCTGCCAACAACAGATATAGACAGGAGCACCAAACGTTGCACAGGCAACGAAAAGCCCTCCATATATGGTACAGAATGTCTGCTCTAGACTAGTCGATAAGGACTATCTAGTCTTATCTACAATGGCAGTCATTAGGATAGGAAAATGAATCAAAAAGATCAACCTCTCGACCACCGTCATTACCAGATATTTGACCTGAGTCGACCATGAGATAATCTGCCCTTAAGCAGCATCATCTTAGTTTTGTCCATCGCCACTTCGACGCCTGAACGATCCACTTCGACGCCTGAACCGGAGACAGGCAATCGCTACACAGGAAGCACGAGCACACGACGGGGAGCACCACTAGGGGTGGTCACATAACGTGGTTGACACTACTACTGACTCTATTTCACCTAAAAAAACGTGATGCACAAAGTCGCCCAACCTCCCTAACGTTAGATCGTCCTTTAAGGCTTTGCTATTATTCCAACCCGCCCGAGTATAAGCTATTCCCATACAATCTAAATTCCTAATGTCACCATTGTACGAACACACCGTAATGATGTGCTCAATAGTCTCGCCTCCCTTCACAGACCCACATTCCGGAGAGTCGGACAGACCCCTTTTATGATAAAATGCATTAAGTGAGCCATGACCTGTAAGTAAAAATCCCTGACTCAGGCCGACGTCAAAGTCTGGACGTCGACGTGCGAAGCTAGTCCCTACGAGAGGAAAATTAACCAAAAAGTTCAACTTCTCGCCCACCGTTATACCCAGATTTTTGACCTGAGTCGCATATCTAAGACTAACGTTGCCAGGGCAAATGAGTTGGAGACGACCATGAGATAATCTGCCCTTAAGCAGCACCATCACAGTTTTGTCCATCGTTACTTTGAAGCTTGAACGATCGCCCCACACACATACATCACGCATGGCCTGCTCACCCTTCATCTCAAGTTCAGCACGAGACTGACCCTCAACTAGAATAAGCAGGTCATCCGTTCTAACGCACCCTTAAAATTAACAAACATCCCTAAGACATATTGGGTAGATGAGCCGCCAACACTACTCTTGACGTGCAGCAAAGCATCTTCTACACTCATATCTTCCCTAAAACCAAACTGAAACTCAGAAGAACCTTCAATGTAATACTTCTTAAGTCGAATATTTTTCCAAGTCCCGAAAGGAGACTGATGCCCCGATATGGGCAGGGATAACTCCTTATCCTATTGGGAGACTTAAGGCGAATTAAAACTTTAGCAATCTTCCAAGTTTCGGGGAAATGGCCCTCAGTAATGCACTTCCCAAAGACTGAATCCAAGTACTGGGGTATGGCGTTAAATATGCTTAAAGATGTCACGTCGATGGCGCTTACTCTTCCAAGACCATCAAAAGTATATAGATCACTGACCTCGTGAGAATAACGAGACACTTCGTGACCAGCCATTCACTGGCGACAATTGCGCTATACACAGGACAGGCCGCGTTCGTGCAACGAGAGGCTCTATAACCTCCTCCTTCATCCTGCACTCACGAACCATGTGGTCGAAGCCCAGGCTTCTGAAGCAGCTGGGAACCGCATCATGCTTTCTCCTGTTACCAGATGCACAGATTCTCGGAACGCTTCAGGAGTCATCTTATGCTTGAAGTTCCAAACATAAATCTCCTCCATGATTTCATTCTGGGTGATCTCCGGATGCACCCTCTGAACCACCACTTTCCGACCGAGCTTGTCCCTAAGGGACACCTCCATCCCTACCTCTCCAAACTTCGCGTTGGCAGCAATTTTTTATCTCAGCTACGGATGGGGTCCTGATGGTAGCACCACCATCACGAGTCGGCTTCAAATCGTGTATTTGAACACCCAAAGTGGGTCCGACCTCTGTGTCCACCTTCTGCACCACCTTCTTCGAGGTGACGCTCTTTTTCCCCTTAATAACAACCAACCACGTTTCAATCGGTTTAGGAACCTACACCGGTGCAATGGGAGCTGCGACAGCAGTTCTCTCCCCCCACACTGCGACGGGGCGCTATAGGAGCGGTCGGTGCCACAGGTGTCCTTTGGACAACTGCTGGTCCATCAGCCACAACGCCCTCCATTCGGCCACGGAGTCGCTCGTTCTCCGCAACAATCCGCATGAGCAGGGATTCGTACCTGCCGGCATGGGCCAAGATTGCATTGGCGAGCCCCACTGCAATACCATCCACCATGACCTCCTCCTGGAGGCTATTCGAGATAGTTTTCATCTCACCGATGACGCCATTTTCGGACGTCACTCTCTTCCTCGGCCCACTCTCCCTTACCCGACGCAGACCAGCATCGCTCGGAAAGAACTTTTTTCCATCCGCACTCGAATTAAGACACGTCTGTACACAACCAACTTCACAGCAAAAGTAAGTGTCTAAGGACAACGACGAAGCCTTTAACGTGAGTACCTGTCTCTGTAGACCTAACCTCACGGTGCTCTTCGCACCGTGCGTCTACCAGCGCCCCCAAATGCAGCAGACTGCTACACCTGAGTACCAATTCGAAGCCAAGTATTTAGGAGCGGAGCCTATCTAAAACTCCTGCGATTTTTGGGTCACGGCACCCGGTTGTGTATTCAACTCCACACCGGGCCTAAAGATCTAGACTCTTCACGCGATTCGGTTTTAAACCACAGCCACCACGATGCTCCACGAAGGGCCACACCAACAGTCAGGTTGGAACCGAGTTCCAAGGGCACCTAACCGCCGTGGTACCAGAATTAAGAATCCGGTCAGACTTCTTAACCAACTCGATAACTACCAGTCGAACTCCAAACAAATCGGGACTGGTGTCCCACCGCTCCACATACCAACATACACATACAATTGGACAACAATTACAACACTACATTGAACAGCGTCCTCACGAACGAGGCTTCGGCCCCATGGTGTAACACCTGGAATGGACAAAGACGAACGCTACGAATGGACAAATGTGATGTTGAACAGCAAGGGCTGCAAAGGAGAGACAAATATTGGCATGAAGACGGCACCAGAAGAAACGGGAACAGCGAAGCGGTGCCGAAGATCCAGCAGCCAACAGTTCCAAAACTGCCAACAATCGTATGGCTATCCTTAAACCGGAGACAGGCAATCACTACAAAGGAAGCACACGACGGGGAGCACCACGAAGGGTGGTCACACATCGTAGTTGACACCACTAATGACTCTATTTCTCCTTACAAAAACTTGATGCGCAATAGCGCCCAATCTCCCTTACGTTCTATCATCCTCTAAGGCCCTACTATAATCCCAACACGCCCCAGTATGAGTTATTCCCATGCTATCTAAATTCCTAATGTCTCCATAGTACGAACACACCGTAATGATGTGCTCAACAGTCTCGTCTCCCATCCCGCACCCACATTCCGGAGAGTCGGACAGACCCCTTTTATACAAATATGCATTAAGTGAGCCATGTCCAGTAAGTAAAAATCCCAGACTCAGGCCGAAGTCAGGATGAAAGCAGGTCATCCGGTCAAACGCACCCTTAAAATTAACAAACATCCCTAAGACATATTTGGCATATGAGCCGCCAACACTACTCTTCTACACCCCTATCTTCCCTAAAACCAAACTGAAACTCAGAAGGACCTTCACTGTAACACTTCTTAAGTTGAATGTTTTTCCAAGTCCCGAAAGGAGACTGATGCCCCGATATGGGCGGAGATAACTCCTTACCCTATCGGGAGACTTAAGACGAATTAAAACTTTAGCAATCTTCCAAGTTTCGGGGAAATGGCCCTCGCTAATGCACTTCCCAAAGACTGAATCCAAGTACTGGGGAATGGCCTTAAAGATGCTTTTACACATCTCCCCAGTCATATCTTAAATGCCCCGCGATTTCCCGCTTTTGACTCGGTAAACACTGTCCGAAACTTCCAAGCTTTCCAAGTTTGGAGGATCAACCATCTCCTCAATGAGAGGAGAGTAGTTAATCCGCCCTTGAAAAGAGCTCTTCTAGTAATGCGTCGGTACATTCTCTCCAAGGAGACAATTTCGAATTGACAACTTGAAGGAGAGAAAGATCTGCCTCACGTTTATTCTTCCCCCTGCAAATACGGTAAACCGTATCCTAAGGGTATGATTGTCTCAATTCTGTCCTTATATCGTCCTAAAACAGAATGGAAGTCAGATTCCCGAGCACTCTGGAAATCATTCCGGAAACGCCTGATATTTCCGCATCTGATATAGCTCCTCTGCCCACCACATTAAAGAGCGTCTAGACTAAGGATTACAGGATAACTACTCAAAAGGAGTAGTACCAAATCCATATATCCAAGATGAGGACCCCCAAACCTACAATAGATGCTGACTAACAGCATCCTACCAAAATGCCCCTCAACAACATTGACAACTTACCAAAGTACAGTCCACGTTCTCATCATTGACTTTTATTGCAGAGTTTACCCCGCTGTCAGTATAAACTCGCATACCCCCCGGCAACCCTCTAATGAGGCCACCCGACGTATACGGCTCCTGTACCAGCGCAAACGTTGCTCCCGTGTCACGTATCGCCTGCCTGAGTTCGCTGAGCACTGCATACGATCGTTGGCAGTTCAGCTGAAGTATCTTCAATTGCCGGTCCATTTAAGTGGCGTGCGTTCGGCCTGGCGACAATGGCTCTATGACCTGCCTGTCCACAAAAACGACAGACCTCCTCCTTCATCCTGCACTCACGAACCAGCCCCGGCACCTGAAGCAGCTGGGAACCTCATCATGCTGTCTCACCAAAAAACTAAACCACTTGATGTAGCACCGGCCATTGTCCCGCAAAAGCTGCATTGCCTCACTACATCCTTCCAGTACTACGTTTACAGGATTACCCTTGGGCTTCCATGGACCAATCATCAGACGTACAAATTTCCGGAACGCTTCAGAAGTCATCTTATGCTTGAAGTTCCAAGCATAAAGCTCCTTCATGAATTCATTCGGGGTGATTTCCGGATGCACCCTCTGAACCGCCACTTTCGGACCGAGCTTGTCCCTAAGGGACACATCCAACCCTACTTCTCCAAACTTCGCGTTGGCAGCCACTTTATTCCTTCAACTCGAACACCCAAAGTGTTCTTACGCCGGCGTTCTGGCGGCATAATTCTGGCTCAAATGTCAGACGACAACATCAAAAATGAAAAAGCGACAAAATCAAAAATGAAAAAGCACCACCTACCTTGATATAGAAGAAACCAAGACAAAGCAAAGTCACCAACCAAATGTCAAACTGGATCAGCAAACAGTAGATGGCAGCAAAATACCAACTGACAAATTATCAAATGCACAACCCGCACTAATCACCAATATGGCAATATCACACAAATAGTCCTATCAGGCAGTAGTGTTCAGGTTAGTTCGTACCTAACCTTATTTTTGGCCGGAGATTTTGAGACTTCTTTGACAATGTCCAGGGGAGTCTCAAAACAAGAAAACCAAAAGGCCAAAACGCGCACTAATCAACTATTTATAACTTTTTTTACTTTTCAATTGATTTTCACAAACTTTTTTATCCGCACTCGAATTAAAAACACGTCTGTTTACCACCACTAGAGAGATTGATGATTGCATCGATTATAGGTCGTAAAGGTCTATTAAATTTACCTGAAAGCATTATTCGCCTTATAGTCAAAAAGAATAGTCATCGATGAACATTATACATATCCGAGTACCTTGGACGTTTAACGTACTGAAAACGGACATACGTAAACTTTATCGTATATTACAGGGTGCTGAGTTTGAAAATATAACATTAAAGTGAACAAAAGGACAGTATAGTACAGTACACCAACGTGGACAGAAAGATGACACCGAACCTTTTACCTGCTTTACAAGACGAAGGTCCCTTGATGATTTTTTGGACGATGCTTTCGCTAACGGCTCTGATCTGAACGAACTTGGTTTCATTCGACCAGAGTCGATCGGTGATGTCTGTTGAGAAGATATAATAGGCAGTCCAGTTGGTTGGACGTTATCCCGGATTTTATTCTTAAGAGAACACGCCGCAAGACATGGCTATTTTGAGCGACACTATTTAATCATTGCCTGAATATTGGATACTTTCTCAAAGCGTAGAAAAGGGCAGTCCCAATCTTGAAGCCTGGGTTACCATCCCATATCGCTTTTGTCTCTTTTCGGGAAGATTTTTGAGTAGACTTTCGGATGGACTCAATGGGGACAATATTCATATCATGAATTTCACTGAAAGTAGGTTTATCAAAGGTTCATACCCAATTGAAATATTTAACAATTGTTTGATGAATTCGATTATTTTGATTTGATCCATTATTTTATATAGGTCCCATAGAAATGTCCCCTGGAATGGGGGTTTTTGTCCACATAATTCCTAAATATAAAACGATTATTACCAAATTTCGTAATTTGTCAAATTATATGAGGATTGGTGTATTATTTCTTATAGGTCCATACAACCACTATTCAAAATATCACTTTAAAACTCATAAAAACAAATACATGTAAAAAAACAGATGTTATTGAGCAATAAAGTATAACCAAATGATATAAATCAGATAGAATGCGCACTATGCAGAAGAATATTTTCTTTCGGCGGCTTCCAACATAGATTCAATAAATAAAATCCACGTAAATAAAAAAGTATTATTATTAGAATATTAATGCAGATCAGAATAAATTTTATCAGCAAAATCAAATCCGCATACATTTCATTTTCGCATAGAAAGACGTAAAACCAACTAAGTCGTAAAGTAAACGGAATCATCGTGAAGTAAAAACAACTTCAACAAATCGTATAATTGGAAATGCTTTGTGGAGGACATATGCTCAAGAGGATAATGGAAAAAATATAAAAATTACATTCTTGTAGATTTGGTGACAGACGTTATTGCAAGGACTTAATTAAAAAAAGAACTCCAATAGAGCAAAATTATGTCATTCGTTAACATGTTGTTGCAAATTGATTTCAATATTTTATTATTATTTTTTTTTTTATAGAAAAAAATCACAACCTAACTGGTGCTCCATGGTACATAAGAAATCAAAACATTCATTATCCTTATCCGCTTGCAAGACGTCTTACAGATGTCCAAAAAGGTTCAAGTCTCTGCCAGAACGATTTACCGCCATGCTGATATAAGTGTTACGGGCGATGGAAAAGGAGAGATGAGGTCTTCCTGGATAGTAAAATTTAAATTAAGTTTGTAAAATTTCGATAGTTATTGTGGTGCCTCAAAAGAGAGGCAGATTCAATAAATAAAATCCACGTAAATAAAAAAGTATTATTATAAGAATATTAATGCAGATCAGAATAAATTTTATCAGCAAAATCAAATCCGAAGTTTAATTGATGTAAAAATTTCTACGATCTACGGAATGGTACGTGTTATATTCATTCATATGCAACTACTCCAATATAAACGTCATTTGGATTGTATACAGGTTCATAGCTTTGTCATACTTTTTTGGACCTCAAAATAATCAAAATAAGCTTTTTCGTTATACCAGAAAAAAATATCTCGTGTCAAAAATAGTACTTAAAATAACAAATAAATTACACATCAAATCGATTGCACATAGGCTACACATGAAAAAATTACACAAAATATTTGTAATTACACATGAAGTAGCAACACTGCATTTAATACTTATTCACAAAATTTAATTTATGATCACATTTATTTTCGTCACAAAAACAATTTGTCATGGATGAAAAAATCTCGCACGGTGACAGTATAAGCTCAGCTGATTATTTTGTGCTCTCTCTCTCTCTCTCTCTCTCTCTCTCTCTTATTATGTTTATGGTAAAGTCTATTTAAATTTTTATACCCTACTTCACAATATGTGATAAAATTACGGCTCAGGATTACTTTCTGAGTCGATTTAACGATGTCTTAATAAAAATGTTCCTCCCTGAATAGGTATTTAAGATCATAAAATCCCAAAATATATGTCGAAATTTAGCATAAACAAGTTTTATAATATTCTAAGACGATATGCCAAATTATACGAGGTTTGGTCCATTTTTTCTCATAGGAACCATATCACTTTGTAGGACTTAAATCTTACATATACGTTGGTATTGCTACAAGTAACATAACAAAAATTTATGAGTGAAATTTTACGAGTGTCGGTACATAATTGTTTATAACTACCATATAACGTCCAAAAAGAATACACTAATCCCACATGAATGTTATAACAATTATAACATACTGCACTCTAAAATATAAATTAAAAAATACCTTTATACGAGGATGGTTCACTAACTTTTGGTAATTAACGCTTGTAAACAACAATTTGGTGTAGAGTATTAAATTGTCACGTTTGACCGATCATAACTGCTTACTTGTTTTTTATTGATTTTGTTTTGTTAAATTGTTTCGTAAACACTTTTTGTCGTTTATAACAAAAAACACAAAAACAAAATTGCATGTAGTTTTTGTAATGTTGTATTTGTTGTAGGTTTACGATCACCGTATAAGTTTTTCCTCCATGCAATTTGTATTCAGGAGAAGAATTTTTGTACATACATACAGTTTCTCAAAAATATATTTTAAAAATCATAAAAATTTGGCAAATTTTAACTTTATTAATGAATTCCAACTAAAAATGTATTAGGGACAAATCCGTTAGGAAATCTATGATATGTTATCTTCCATATAAAATATGACATATACAATGCCGTATTCTATGCCTAAAATGAAAAAAAAACTCCAGAATTAAAGCCCTTCACACGTTAGCTGAATTATGTTACACTGCGAATTAAAAGCTTGAAACTGTTGATTATAAGTGCAAAAGTAGAATATTTTCCAGCGAAAAATCACTATAATTTTTGTTAAAAAAAAACTTGAAAAATCATGAACATAAATTCCGACTCCAAAAATGAAGTTACAACATCTCACAGTTAGTGAAACGTATAAAATAATAGAATTTTCTCATTATTATGAAATAGGCGCGGTATTGTTTTCCTATAAATATTTGGGGATTCATAACAAATTTGGGTTGGATTCAAATGATATCCATACCCACAGTCATTTTACACTGGAAAAGCTTCTTTGTAATTATAATATAAAAGATTAAAAATATTAATTTCAACTTGCAAGATTACCTACTTCAACTATCTTCTAGATAATTTTAATTTAATTTGATATTGTTTTCCTTAATGTATTGACTCTTAAAATAACTGAAATATTCTAATGCTTGAAACTTGCCTTTTAAGTACTTTTACATCTAATTATGAGATTATTAGTGAAATAACTACAGTCCACTTATGGAAGAAAAATAACTGCAAAAAATCGCCGAAAAGTTCCACATTTCCCACTGTTAACGGTTAAGCAAGGAAATGTGTAAAGAAAAAATTGATAATTAAAGGATTTTAGTTGGAATTTATTAATGAATTTATGATATTTCATAATTTTTATGATTGCAAGTTATATTTGACAAACTGTATATACAGATGAGTATTTATGTGAATATCTTTTTCAGGTTTTATGCAATTTTTGTTGTTTTTGCGATTTGTTTGTTTATGAAAAATATATTTTTGTTTACTGATCATTTGAGAACTTTTTCGTTAGTAAAAATCTAATAACGATATATTTTGGAGAATTTCTTATTTATTTTTTTCTTTTCTTATACTTATTTCATTCACACATTTTTGCTTTATGGTTTCAAAAGCGTTATTTTTAAAGCCAGGTTGAAGAAATTTTATTGGTGCCAAGTGATTAAAAATGTGGCCACGAGGCAAACTTTAATTTATTTCTTGGGAAAAAATATGTGGAATGGGATTTATAAAATATATTTTGGTGTCAACAAAAGTTCTTGCTTTCGGTACTAATATTATCTAAAGAATCTGTAGATTCTTCATGCGACTTTTCTGCATTTTGAATTATATTCTTTTGACAAATTTTATATATTTAGAGTCTTTTTGCATTTTTCAAATTACAATGCTTTTTTCTATACTTTTTTACTAGCTAAACTTGTTTTTTTTTTTACATTTTTTTGCAGTAGATGGATTCCATACTTTTACTTTCATATCTGTTTACTCTAAATTTAAATCTTCCGATACCTCCTCCTTTGCATCTAAATCTATACTGGGTATGGACTCTGCATGAACTTCAAAAATGATTTTCACATGTACATACTTTGTATCATAATGCTTCTCAAAATCTGTCCTAGTAATTTATTTGACGAAGAAATTTAAACCCATTTAAATCTTTATAATCTCGTCTAGATTTTTGATATTTCATTCTACAACATTTTATGCCCGATGGCAAAGAATTTTTTCTTTAAACGTAACAAGTACCTAATTGTGTGTGAAAGAAATTCTTTTGTGTCGATACTTATTGTATACATTGGCAGAAAAGTAAGTGATTTCACAAAAATTTTACAAATCAACGAAATCGATCAAAGCACAAAGTTGCACAAACAATAACATGTACGTGCAATGAGAAAAAAATCTTTACGATGAGAAGAACAATTTTTTTACGCTCCCTTTTGTGAAAGATTTTGAAAAATAAATATTCTATATAATTCATATTCTTTGGTTACCATTAATTGGCAATGACCAAAATAGCCAGAACGTACAATTAATTTGTGACTTATTAAGGATTCCTGCACACAGAAAAAAATCAATTTAAATGAAATAAAATTAAAACAGAAACAATTTAAATTTTTCAGTTATGATTTTGCTTCATAGATAAAAATTTGATATTTAACATAGTTTCGCAGTTAATACAATTCTTTTATAACATTCTTGATACTGTTCTACTTGAAGTTTTACGGCCAAATAACAAAGTTTTAAAAAACAAAATTTCTTAAATTTATAGTCAAAATAAAATTTTATAATCGAATTCATGAACCAACATTAAGGGAAATTCATGAAATTCTCTAACTTTGTTGTGTGTTTAGACACTGTCGATTCTCCTTAATTTGGATTTATTTTTATATCTTTATGTTTGGTTCATCATTTTCAGTTATCATATATTCGTATTTATTTTTTTAGGCAATATATTATAAAAAAATAAAAAATTAATAAAATATAATTTAATATTTTTGATTTTTTATACCTTTTGCATTCTCTCTATTTTAGTATTTTTATTAATCAATGAATATAAAATTTCGAAAATATTTCGGTGAGAGTATATGATATTTGAAAATGATGACCCGAACATAAAGCTGTATAAATAAATCCGAATTAAGGAAGATCGACCCAGAAATAGTGCCCACATATACGAAACAATATATCATAAATTTCACTTAATGTCGTTTTATCTAAGATTCATACCTCTTTTAAATATTAAACAATAGGTTGAGGAATTCGATCATAAAATTTTATTTTGCATAAAAATGTAGTGAATTTTCAATTAAAATACTTTGTAAAGCTTTTTTGAAAATGGTCGTTAAGCTATATGAAATTAAGAAATTTAAGAAATTAGGAATTTTTAGCGTTAGTTCTCTAATATTAGTTTACTTCACATGGATATTGAAATACGCATGTGAAGAATTTTCGTTATGTTTTGACAAATTCGCTTTTGCAGAAAAGTTTGAAAATAGAAATTTTTCGAAAATTCTGTTTTAATCGAAAATTTACTAATTCTCTTTAAATAAAAATTCTAGTCAAAATAGATTTTTTTGATGAAGTTTGTTTTTGTTACAAAAAATTTCAAAAAATTAACTATTAATACAAAATTTAAAAAAAATCTCTTTCACTGCAAAATTTTCGAAAAATCCTCTTTGATCACAAAATGTTTGTCAAATTCTCTTTTAATAATTTTTTTTTCGACAGTAATCTTTTTATAGAGCATTAATGATATATTTTTTTTAAAGAAAATTTTTGAACAAATGTTTTTTTTTAACAAGATTTTGGGACAAATTCTCTTTTAAAACAAAAATTTCCACAAATTTTCTTTTAATACAAAGTTTTCCAAAAATTCTCTTAAGAGAAATTTTTTTGATAAAATCTCTTCCGAGCAAACTTTTTGACAAATTTAGTAGAAAATTTTCAAAAAATTCTCATTAGAGCAAAATAATCGATAAATTATCTTTTAATGCAAAAACTTCAAGAAATACTTCAATTTCTTTTTTTAATAAAATTTGTTTGACAAATTCTTTTTTAATAGAAAATCTTCGAAAATGACTATTTTAGTACAAAATTTTTGACAAATTCTTTTTAGAGCAAAATTATGGACAAATTCTTTTAATATACAAAATTTTTGACAATTTCTCGTTTAATAGAAAATTTCTTTTAATATAAAAATTTTGAAAAACTTATTTTAATGCAAAATTTTCGAAACATTTTCTTTAGAACATATTTTTGCAAAATTCATTTTCTCTCTATTTTATAACAATTTTTTAATAGAAAATTTTCGACAAAATCTCTTTTAATGAAAAATTTTTGACAAATTCTCTTTAGAGCAAAATTATCGACAAATTCTTTTTTAATACAAAATTTGCGATAATTTTTGTTTAAAATAGATAATTTATGAGAATTTAATAGAAAATTTTGGAAACATTTTTTATTATAAAATTTTCGAAAAAATATCTTTAGAGAAAGATTTTCGAAAAGTTCTCTTTTTTCTCTCTATTTTTTTATAATTTTTTTTAATAAACATTTTTTAACAAATTCTCTTTAGAACACAATTTTCGATAATATGAAATTTGAACTTGTTACAAGTTCTTATTTGACATAAAATTTTTCTTTTAATTAAAAATTTACGACAAATTCTTCTTAAATATATTTTTTTTTCGACCAATACTCTTCTACTAGAAAATCTTAAAAATTTAACATATTTTTGCAAGTTTTTTCCAATTTTCTCTAAATAAAAAATGTTCAAACAATTATTTATTATTTTTTATAATCTTTACAAATCTTTCATCACATGATGAATGATCACAGATGATTATATATATATATATATATATATATATATATATATATATATATATATATATATATATATATATATATATATATATATATATATATATATATATATATATATATATATATATATATATATATATATATATATATATAGAGAGAGAGAGAGAGAGGATTACTAGCACTCCTGCTACAACATGATATATAAATTAATCTGAAAATTGAGACTGTCTTACGTTATATGATGGACACTGCAATTTAGAGATCTACATTCCATTTCAAGTTTGTGGGCCTTTCATTCAAACGTATAACTTCTGACTTAGAGAATTGGACTACTTCCGGATCGCATGTGCAGTTTTATATAATGTAGTATAGAAGCAATTCTGTTTGCTTCTTGCCAAAGATATATTTTTTCCTAAATACTGTATAAATCAGCACAAACACATAATACCCCAACCATCTATGGGTTAACTACAGCAGAATAACAAAGAAAAAACTTGTTTATTGAGGTTGAGGACGTTTTTTTTTTATGAAATAGGTTTTTTTTCTAATCCAGTAATTACAATGATAATGATTTCTTCTTTAAAATGAATGAATTGTAGCACCTTCGTTAACAGTTTTGGCTACATGCATACTTAAAAAGCCAGTAATTTGATTTGCCAATAGAAAGTTTGATTGAAAAAAAACCTTGGCTATAAAGCAATTACTAAATATGCTGTTACAAATTAGTATGTGTTCGATCTACAGTTGGTACAGTTCATAGCGGATGTTTAAAATTGTGTAAAATATTTAAAATATTACAAATTCGATAGGCATAAATGAATATATTATTTATTAATACAATTTATGTTTATGGTTTGTGCATAATTTTTGTTCAAGCCTATAAACCACATACCATTCAACACAGCACTAATATAAACCAACATCATCAATACCAATATCCACAAGTAATTTATGGAAATGGATACGAACAAATTCCGTCATTATCTCCAAGGCCAATTGTAACTAAACAGAATGTTACAAAATTATTTGAAATTGTAAACGAATGGAAATACTTAGATTTTGAATACTTAACATATGAGGCAAGAAAGCGAGCTATTGAAAATGGGTAAATTAACAAATATACTCTAATAACCGTTATTTCGAAATAACGGAAATTTATAATATTATTTTGTTATATAATTATAAGAAGTTTTTTAATAATATTTTTTTTTAAATAAGTAAATAAAATAATATAATTATTTAACTTATATTTAAAATTCCTTAAAAAATATTGTAAAATAAGTATTTTTTAATAGAAACATCAGCAGCTTACGAGGACTTTTAAAACAACATTGCTGTAAATAAATTTCCAATTTGGAAACTAGAGATGAGCGATGCCGTGATTTTTGGATAGCATTGTTCCCAGTAAAAGTGATTTTTAAATCGCTGTTCTTCAAAACAGTGACAGTGATCGCAGTATTTCAAAAGAAAATAAGAATGTTTTTATGTTTATTAAAAATGGTTCAGAAAAAAAGTGAAAGAAAGTGGACATTGTTTCCTTTGAATATGGGAGTCTCAAGTAGAGAGTAGCAAACGGATAATTTTCATTTGAGATGAATCGCGAATTTGTGTTCAGCACCACTTTTAAGTCATTTTGCTGGTTTGAAATAAAAACAAATACATTTGAGTATTCAACAAATAAGAAAGAACGGTTTTTTTAGTAATTGTTATTTCACAACTTCAGTCACTGCAGTTACCAGTGATTTACCATTCACAGTGATTAAATCTCAGTCGTGAAAATATCGCTCATCTCTAATACCAAAACCAAACTAGTAATGTTTATCAACTAAAAATGAAATGCAGGTTGGAAATACTGGTTGCATAGGTTCAGGGAAATTATGCTCTTGCTAATTATATTTAAACAAATTTCATACTATTATACCATTTATTTGTTCTTTTTAGGGATTTCATACCAGAAAACAATTTACCACTGGGGATTGACTACTATGAAAATCGAATCTTTATTACAACGCCCAGATGGAAAGATGGTGTTCCAGCTAGTTTTGGCTATTTAAATTATCCACCTGTTGAACGTAGTCCAGCTATTAAACCATATCCAAGTTGGGAAGCTCATGGAGATCCTTATAATCCGGATTGTTCTAAACTGATTTCTGTTTACCGAACATTCATCGACAGCTGTAAACGTATTTGGTTAATAGATTCTGGCATAGTAAATGCTACAGTTTCACTAAACCAAATATGCCCTCCTAAAATAGTTGTCTACGATTTAAGTACAAATGAATTACTTTTACAATACGAAATTCCCGCTAGTCAAGTAAAACAGGAGAGTTTACATTCAAATATCGTGGTAGATATTACTGGTAATCGTTGCGATGATGCGCATGCTTATGTAACAGATGTATGGCGTTTCGGTATCGTTGTATATAGTATGAGAAAGAACCGAAGTTGGCGTGTTACCAATTACAACTTTTCTCCCGATCCAGTAGCTTCTGATTTTAATGTGTATGGATTGAATTTCCAATGGTTGGACGGCGTATTTGGTATGAGTTTGTCGTTGCCAAACTTATCTACAAATGAACGTGTATTATTCTTTCATCCAATGGCTAGTTTTAAGGTAAGTTAAAATGAAAATGTATTGATTTTTAATTTTGGGTTTAAATTAATTACAATTTCTAGGAATTTATGGTGTCCACAAATATATTAAATGATGAAAGTATATGGTTATCTGATCCTCAAAAGGTAGCTAAATTTTTTGTACCAATTGGCGAGAGAGGTGAATTAGGGCAATCATCGACATCCGGTATAGCCAAAAACGGAGTCATGTTCTTTACCCAAGTTCACAGAGATGATATTGGATGCTGGGACACATCAAAAACATATGCTAAAAATAATATTTATCGATTTTTGGAAAATTATAATACTGGAAAAAACTTAACAGAATCTTTAATTACATTCCCTAACGATTTGAAAGTTGATCATGAGCCTTCGCCTCAGCAAAGCGTTTGGGTTATTAGTAACCGCTTACCCATTTATCTCTACAGCCAGCTAAACTATAACGAAATAAATTTCCGCATTTTAAAAGCTAATGTTAACAATCTAATATTGAATACTGTTTGCGACCCGAAATATCCTCAAAAACAAAACTCTTTATTATAATAAAATTCTTATAACATCACATGGATGCAGTTAATAATGTATAAGTTCACCTAATAAATAAAAAAAACATAATTAAGTGCTATACAAATGTGAAACTTGTTATTTTTTTAATTAACTGAGTTGTTATAATTGTTTATAAACTCAAATCCGTTTTCCGGGAAAGCGTTATAGGGCAACTAGAGGACAATATGGACCGTTATAGGAAAAATTAATATATCTTCAGAATAGTTAGAAAAATAATTGTGTCAAATTTTGATAGAAAACCCCCGTTTTTCGGGAAGGGGCCTTGTATGGGAGCTGGGTCAAATAATGACCCCAGAACAATATGGCTTCTTTACATTTATTATTGTATCAAAATAAATATATGTGACAAATTTCAGTAAATTATGTTAAAAAATTGCGGCCCATATCACATACAGATTTTGGGTTTGAAGGGTATAAAAATCCCTCTTTCTGAATATAGTTGATCATTGGGTGCCCAAGCTCTATACTCTTGGTGCTCATTTGTTTTGGTTCAAGCACTTAGCACAAATTCGTTTCCTAACAATTGGATCTCCATTCTGAAAAAAACCAAGTTACACTCGGCCAAAGATTCATACGACAATTGGATCTCCGTTCTGGAAAGAACCAAATTATAAAAATCCCTATTTCTGAATACAGTAGAGCACTGGGTGCCCAAGCTCTATACTCTTGATGCTCATTTGTTTTGGTAAAAGTACTTAGCACAAATTCGTTCCCTAACAATTGGATCTCCGTTCTGGAAAGAACCAAGTTACACTCGGCCAAAGATTGTCTGCTTAGAGATAACTGTATCAAACGAAAGTTTTCCCCCAAGAAAGAACTATTGGTTACAGCTGAACCGTTACAACAACACACACACATATATTGCAAAAGCAATATGAAACACACAAAACAACTTTGTTTCTTATTTTTTTTGTGGTTGTAATTCAACGTGTACCAGAAAGATCAAAGCAACAACTCTTTCATATGCTTAACTGGTAAACAAGATTTTGTTTTTGTTTCTTGTATGATTATGTTTAATACGTTTAAAAATATATTTTAAGAAACACTTGGAAAAAAATTGGTGTTTGTTTAAAATTTTAGGTTCATATTACCAAAATGTTATTTACAAATTGTAAAAGTTTTTGTGATTTAAAATAAAATTTACATACACTTACATATTTTTAATTTCAGATAATTTTTATAAAAATTCAAATTATTATTTTTTTCCATGTACCCACTTATATGAAATATTTTTTTCTTTACTCTTTGTACGTATTATTTTTAACAACAAAAACATTGAGTGTTTGCTCTTCTATAAGGAATGTTTGGTCACCATTCCAGTAGAGTTTGTGGTTTAAATTTCTGAACTTTTTTTCGTTCAAATCATAATTAATTTTTGTTCGTTGGTATAAGTATTTGAACGGGAAATTATCGAATTAGACGCGATTTTTACATTGTACATGTACCTGTATATGAAATCTGATAGACCTCAGATATTCACTCGCTGCACCTCTTACTTGATGTATGTTTGTCCAGCACGTGGGAGTTGAAGCTGTAACGTAACTTGTTTACCGTATACCATAGACATTTTGCGCAATCGCGGGCACATTCTTAGTGCCGCAATCAAGTACTCATCACAATAGATTTCGTTTGGATCCAGATGTAGCTTCTACGGGGGTGCGGTGTACTTCCAAGCGCCACTGCACAGACTACATTTTCCTATCAAGAAATAAGGGTATAAATGAGAAAAAAAGTTGAGAAGTAGTTTATTTCTTTGGGTTAGAGAACAAGCCTAATTATTTAGCGGTTAAAAATGCCTAAAACTGTTCTCACTTCCGTTGAGCGGATTTATGCGGTCTGTCCTAAGAGTGTCTTCGCTATCCTACCTTAACGGCACTCATTGGGAGATAAATTATCTTGGCGGACATAAACTAAATCCCATTCGGATTATTTCCATTTTACCTTACGATGGAGTTCCTTTAGGTATTTTCCTTTCTATTGTTTGGCAAATTAATTGATGATGGAACACCTTGAGTTTTTGCAAATTTACTCAACGTACTCAAATAAAGATCGGAGTGATCGGGTTCAGGAGGTGATAGAACAGCTGCTTAAATCAGACTCGAGATCTTTACTCATAGCAGTTAAGGTTCTTGAATTTAGGAATGCTTCAATACGGATCAACAAAGTGAAAAATTTCTCATGCAACTTTCTGAACTCCAAAATTTTGCGTAAATGATTTTCAACAGTTTTACGCCGTTTTCGCAAAAGCCGTACAATCGTGTAGCACCCGGGGGTATAAAATGCCAATAGGCTGAAAACTCTTTCGTATTAAGACTTGCCTCCTCACTTCGGGTTAAAACTGTCTGTTTTCAGTTTCTAAAATTTTAGCCGCGCCTAAAAGAGCTATTATATTGCTGAAGTGCAAATGTGATAGATAGCCTCGACTAAAGAAAAATCGAGAGAATTCGGCAAGGAATATTTCCGTCGATATATCACCTTCTGCCTCTTAATACAAATGTAGGTCTAAATATCGAACGGAACTGCAAAATCTAAGCCAGTATTGGATAATGGTCTCGAAACAGACGATTGTTCAGGGGGTAATGTAGCCATTTTCTGCTGAATGGACTTTTTTCGGTATATAGTGCATAAAATACAATTATGGACGAAAAAGTTCTGGTGACATACGGACACTAGCTTGTACCAAAGCGAGTAATTATTCGCATTGCTCAGAGTAAATCCAAAAGACGCTAAAGTATGTTATAAACGCGTTTGGCTTGAACAGAAAACGACAGAACTTTTAAATATTGATGGTCGGTAATGGATTTCTGAGCCCATAAATAATAACGTCTCCAAACTAATAAGAACCAGCAAGTACATGATCTACATATATTTAGGTTTTCAATATTTCATACGCCGCGGGACGTTGGGATTCACAATAATTCGCGAATTGTATGAGAGTGTGAATCGCTAAATAAGGAGAACAGTAAACTCCGAACGTGGCCGTATGTACAATATTCTTTGGAATTTTGAAAATATATTTGGAGATACATCTTTTCAATGTCCGCATTGAAGACATACTTGAAAAGTCGACATTTTAGAATTAAGACCGTAAGCTCTGCCTGTAATACAGGACCGCGGTATAAAATGTTATTAAGCTCACGACATTTGATGAAGGGTTTAAAGCAGAGAATTTAGACACTATCGGATGTGATAATAAATAGTAAGAAACTAGTAAATTGATTATTTAAATTAATATGGGTGCAAATGTTTGCGACAGAGTTACTATCCAACCTAAAACTGTTCTCCGGATGTATTTTAAAATCCGTGGTTAAAATTGTCGCGTACACATGGCGTCGATTGTGGCAATATTGGGAAATTCTGAGATTGTAATATCTTTAAGAGAACACGGTGATTTTTTCAACAACATATGCAGTAACCCGACAGTTTAAATGCACATGGTTGACGATTTTCCAGCTTAACAATTCATCTTTCCAGTAACGTTAGTTTTTGGAATTACTAGTTTCCTTTGTAACAACCTTGAAATAAGGGTACGTCGCGAATCAGAATCAACTAGCGCTCAGGTAACACATCTGATATCATCAATGTGTCGAACTTAAGATGACTGTAGCTGATGTAAGTTATTGTTCAGATGACTGAACAATAACTTACATTTATTTATAAAGTACTTAAACTGTAAAGTACAGTGGCTCACAGTCTATTTCGTTCGTTTTAAGACGGCCTTAAGCCTCACTTGCATTGAATTAATATTTTTTTCGTGTACCCTGGTTTTATTTTCAGCCATTCAGGTTGCAGTGCTGTCTTTAAATCTTGACGATTATTAATTGTATGTTTTCTAATTAGAATATACCATAAATTCTTGATAATAACACAAGTTGTGACTTATTTTTAGAAACGTTGTCTTGGTAGAACCTAAAATCAATTTATATTCCTAATTTTTCTGCACTTTGCAACAAAATATATTTAAAAAATTGAGATATATATATTTATCTATCGTATCATCTATAAATATCAAATTCAAAACCCCAGTCGATGACATGTACACCCACACCATTACATGGCCTCCTCTGTGCTTTACTGTGCCACGTAGATTTTTGATTGCAATTCGATATTTCGTTTTCGCCACACGTAAGACAAAGAGGTTTAATTTTCTTTTATTTTTTGGCCTGATATACGGCTTTTCGGGGTTGTTCTTGCGTGCCCTCTTGACTGAATATCCTTCATATTGTTTTAGGATTACATGATTTTCCAAGCATTCAAATGGAATTCTCTTTAACTTTTCTTGCTATCCAGCGTTCATCTGTCCATCTGAAAATGTATGAAATTAAAACTGAAGTCGTAAGAAAACAATTAACAAACAAAGTGCTAGAAGCACAAAGTGCATCTTTACCACTTTTTTCACGATTGTTATTTTTATTTTTTTCTCTTAAAAAGTGTTAAAATAAAGGATTTTTAAACTTTTTTTAAATTTAATTCTTACCTATTACTTTTTATCTTATTTATTCAACTGCGCTATTTTAAAGGAAATTCGTACAAAGGAGAATAAATTAGCTAATAACTAATAAAATAATTAAAAAATATTTATTTCTTGCATTTTAGTATTGTTTATACTGCTGTTCTATGTTTCTTTTTAATCCATTTTAATATTTTCATTTATCCTCATTTCTTATGTTATACATAATTTTTTGTAAGACACTTTTGGTTCCACTTTCGTGGAAGAAAAATAAAGCCCCTAAATAAAAATAAATATTAATTTATTTAAAAATTTATTAACTCCCGTTTTTTGTTTAAAAATTTCGAGAAAATATTTCAAGAAAAACATTTTTTGTACTTCGAATCGAATAAAAACTAAGCCCCCGTTTATGAATTATTAAAAAAATATATCTGCAAAGCATAAAAAAAGTTTTGTTGTTTCTTTATTTCTTTTTATACCCTACACCACCACGTTTATCCAAATATTTGTAGCGTGCAAAAAAAGGTCCTACTACCACATTTAGGTAAACAGTTCGACTCAGAATCACTTCCAGAGTCAATTTAAGCATGCCCGACTGTTCGGTTGGCTTTCACTTTTGCTGTGAAGTAGGTTGTGAACAGACGTGTTTTAATTCGAATACGGATAGAAAAAGTCTATGAAAATTGATAAAAAAGTAAACAAGTTGAAAAATAGTTTATTAGTGCACGTGCCTTTTGGTTTTGTTTTTTTTTTTGAGACTCCTCTGGGCATTGTCTCACAATCTCCGGCTTTGTCTTGGTTTTCTGCTATCTCAAGATAGGTGGAGCTTCTCCATTTTTGATTTTCTTGAATTTGTGGTTGTCGGACATCTCAGCCAGACTAATGCCACTAGAACGCCGGCATAAGAAGGGTGACGCGTCGGATTTATCGAAAGTGCCGACCGACGCGACGATGGGACCGCCGCCAACTCCAGTGCTGCGCGTAAAGCATACAGAGAGCAAGCTCTCTAGATCGGAGGCGGACACTGAAGATGGGAAGTGCTTTAAGCCGGGCACGTCGCTTTCGACCCGTGCTGCTGCTCCTGTTGCTCTAGGTGTTGATGCTACTGAAGTGGACTGGTATTAATGCCAACACAGCTATTGCTTCACCCACGGCGGTCGCTGCACCGAGCGATGCTGCTCTGCGTTGGGTAAGGAAGAGTAGGCCAAGGAGGAGAGTGACGTCCGAAAATGGATCCTTGGCTGACTGGAGGTGTACGAGTCGGACGTTGTGGCTGGTGGATCAGCAGTTTTCCAAAGGACATCTGCGGCATCGGCCGCTCCTATATCGCCCCGTCGCGGTGTGGTGCAGGTAGCTGCAGCTCCCAGTGCACCGGTGAAGATCCCTAAACCGAACGAAACGTGGTCGGTTGTTGTTAAGGGGAAGAATGGCATGTTGTTAAGGAGGTGGTGCAGAAGATGGTCACGGAAGTCGGACCCACTTTGGTTGTTCGAATACACGAGTTGAAGCCGACTCGTGACAATGATGCTGTCATCAGGATCCCATCCGTAGCTGAGAGGAAAAAAGTAGCTGCCAATGCGAAGTTTGGTAAGGTAGGGTTGGAGGTGTCCGTAAGGGATAAGCTTGGTCCGAAAGTGGTGGTTCAGAGGGTACATCTGGAAATCACCCCGAATGAATTCATGGAGGAGCTTTATGCTTAGAACTTCAAGCAAAAGATGACTCCTGAAGCGTTCCGGAAATCTGTGCGTCTGGTGACTGGTCCATGGAAGCCCATGGGTAATCCTGTAAATGTAGTCTTGGAAGGATGTAGCGAGGCCATGCAGATATTGCTGGATAATGGGCGGTGCTACATCAAGTGGTTTAGTTTTCTGGTGAGACAGCATGATGCGGTTTCCAGCTGCTTCAGGTGACTGGGCTTCGACCACATGGTGAGTGCAGGATGAAGGAGGAGGTCTGTCGTTTTTGTGGACGTATATTGCAGAAACTACGCCTTTAAGGGACTCCTGTCAGGACATCTGATGATGTCCGCGGCCTGTCCTGTGTATAGCGCAATTGTCGCCAGGGCGAACGCACGCCACTAAAATGGACCGGCAATTGAAGATACTTCAGCTGAACTGCCAACGATCGTATGATCTGCGAACTCGGGCAGGCGATACGTGACACGGGAGCAACGTTTACGCTATTACAGGAGCCGTATACTTCGGGTGACCCCATTAGAGGGTTTCCGGGGGGTATGCGAGTTTATACTGACAGCAGGGTAAACTCTGCAATAATAGTCAACGATGAGGACGTGGACTGTACTTTGGTTAGGAGTTGTCAATGGGGGTTCTGTCTTTCGGTTGAGGGGTATTTTGGTAGAATGCTGTTAGTCAGCATCTATTGTAAGTTAGGGGGCCTCTAGAGCCTCATCTTGGATATATGGATTCGGTACTACTCCTTGCAAGTATTTATCTTGTAATCATTGGTCTAGACGCAAACGCGTGCTCTTCAATGTGGTTCTCGATAATGGGTAGGAATGCTCCTGCTCATTAGAACTATCGGCGAGGAGTTATGCTTAGTGAATGGCTGGTCACGAAGTGTCTCGTTGTTCTCTACGAGGTCAGTGATCTATATAATTTTGATGGTGCTAGTGGAGCTAGCGACATCAACGTGACTATCGCAAATGGGGTTGCGGATGCGACCTTTGATTTTAGGTGGAAGGTGTGTGACAACTGGGTTGTTAGCGATCACATTCTCATTGAGATTGTGCAGGAACATTTACTCAGAATTTGTTATTCACCAGGCTTCGATTTCCAGAGAGCTCGTCATACCTGTTCGTCTGATATGGCATCTCGGGAAGCTGACTTGCGTTCAGACTATATAAGGACAGAATTATTAGGGCTAAGGAGGACGATTGGAGTAGTTTCGTACGAGACAATAAGGATGATCTTTGAGGTACGGTTTACTGTATTTGCAGGGGGAAGAATAAACGTGAGGCAGACCTTTCTCTCCTTCAAGTTGGCCATTCGACATTGTCTTCTTGGAGAGAATTTACCGACGTATTACTGGGGGTGCTCTTTCTAAGGGGGGAACCGATTAACTACTCTCCTCTAATTAGGGAGATGGTTGATCCTCCAAACTTGGAAAGCTCGGAAGTTTCGACAGTGTTTATCAAGTGAAAAGCGGAAAATCGCCGGGTATTGATGATATGACTGGATAGATGTGTAAAAGCATATTTAAGGCCAAACCCCGGTACTTGGATTCAGTCTTTGGGAAGTGCATTAGTGAGGGCCATTGCCCCGAAGCTTGGAAATCCCCGCTAATATCGGGGCATCAGTCTCCCTCCGGTACTTGGAAAAGGATAATGGTGTCTCGACTTAAGGAGTATAAAAGATACTTGCCTGCACATCAAGAGTAGTGTAGGCGGCTCTTCTGCCAAATATGTCTTAGGTATATTTGTTGATTTTAAGGGTGCGTTTGACTATCTCTCTTGGGATAGAGTTCTAGCAAAATTAGAAGAAATAGGCTGTAGGGAACTAGAGTTATGGAAGAGCTATTTAGGCGACATAGTTTGGAAGGATGTTGTACGTGGTTGTCCGCAGGGTTTCATCTGTGGTCCATTTATTTGGAATCTCATGATGGATTCTTTTGTTCGTTCAAGGTGTGCGCATATGCGGATGATCTGCTTATTTTAGTCGAGGGTCAGTCTCGTGCTGAACTTGAGATGAAGGGTGAGCAGGCCATGCGTGATGTATGTGAGTGAGGCGATCGTTTAGCTGTCGAAATGGCGATGGACAAAACTGAGATTATGCTGCTCAAGGGCATGTCGCCCTCTACTCATTCAGACTGGCAACGTTAGTCTTAGATATGCTACTCAGGTCAAATATCTGGGTATAACGGTGGGCGAGAGGTTAAACTTTTTTCTTCATTTTCCTCTAGTAAGGGACAAGCTGACTGCCGTAGTAAGTAATATTAGGCACATCCTTAGGAGTGACTGGGGCCTAAACAGACGTGCTGTTCGTACCATATATGGAGGACTTTTCGTTGCCTGAGCAACGTTTGGTGCTCCTGTCTGGTACGAAACAGTTATGTCTGGCAGAAACAAGGTCTTGTCAGTTCAGAGAGTAGCTACGTTAGCGTGTATAACAATGTATAGAATAGGTTCTGTTAGGTGTAGCACTCCTTGACTTGGAAGTGATACGCCGTGAAAATGAAGACACTCTTAGATGTGTCCCCGGTTTGTGGATAGGCATAAGATTGTTGGCAGTTTTGGTACTGTTGGCTGCTGGATCTTCGGTACCGTTTCGCTATTCACGTTTTTGTTTCTGTTTGGAGTTCGGCTGGTAGTAATCGAGTTGATTACGAAGTCTGACCAGATTCTTAATTCTGTGGTTTAAATCCAAATCGCGGAAAGAATCTAGATCTTTAGGCTCGGTGTGGAGTTGCATATACAACCGGGTGCCGTGCCCCATGTCCAAATACATAGTTTCAAATTGGTACTCAGGTGTAACAGTCTGCTATATTTTGGGAGCGCTGGTAGACGCATTGTGTTCATCCAGTGCGAAGAGCTCCTTTAGGTTAGGTCTACAGAGACAGGTACTCACGCTAAATTCTTCGTTGTTGTTCGGTTGGCTTGTTCGTAAAGTACAGGTCGCAGTTTTGAAGATATCTTAATGAAATTCGGCACGTACTATTATTTTCACCCAAGGAAAATACCTATTGAAATTGGTTATAATATCATTTTGAAACTCATAAATCGCACATAAACGTTGGTATTGTACAAAAAGATAGTCAAATTAAAATAAGCCAAACCACTGTGCGAAATTATACGAGGGTCGGCCAATAGTTTTTTCTAACTTCCATATAAAACTTCAGAAAAAATTTCTTTTAAAACTCAAAAAATTTAAATAATATATTGCGAACATAAGCATAAATAAGAAAAGCATATTATACGAGCGCCGTAGACAATATTTTAATAGCAGACATTTACAAGCAACAATGTGGTGTAGGGTATTACATAGTCGGGCTTAACCGAATATAACATTTTTATTTGTTATTTATTCACATTTAAATTCGCTGTAAACACGAAGCTTTCATTTTGCACATTTAAGCAATTGTGCTTTTTAAAGAAAATAGCAAAAAGCAGAGTAATTAAACAAATAGTGACCCGTTGTAATATGTAAACAAAACAGATGGACACGCGAATAATAAGAAAATATTTTTATTTCAGTATTTTTTGTGTTATTTTTAAAAAGAGAAACATAACGATAAACAAAGAAAATACAAATACAGCGTGTTTGTGTTTCAAGTGACTAGTGGGTTTTTTTAATAAAAACAAAAACAATATAACTGTTTTTTTGTTGATAGATTTTTTTTGTTTTTTTCTCATTACACATATGCATTAGTGTGGTATAACTTTGAATAAACAAAAAAGATTACTCTAAATTATTTTTAATAAGATGCATTTTACTAGATTTTACCCAAAAATGAAATAAATTAAAAGCAAAATTGATATTAAAAAATAATTTTTGACATTTAACCCAAAACATGTTTATGTATTTAAAACCTAAAGTAGTGTTAGCTTATTTAACTGTGAAAGAGATTTCATTATTAAATTACTTGTTTTAAAAATAATTAAACTTAATTTTGTCACGTTATTTGTGATTGGACGCCTTATTTTTAAAAATTGTGCTGAGATTGCTTTTGTTATTAATATATGTACTGAAAATTTTGATTTTATACCCTCCACCACATGTGGTGAAGACTGCCAAGAAGGAATCATAATAGAACCACTCACTCTTCTATAAATTTAATGGCTTTTAACAATGTACAAAATATTCTTAGAAATAAAAAATATGCATTATTAGTATATCTCTTTCTTATTGTAATCCTGTAATTTTGTCTGTAAATGAGGCAACATTTGTAAACACAAGTGTGAAATAAAATAGAGCCAATTTTAAGGATAAATAGAGTATTAAAGTAACAAACAACTTCTTTTAATTTTTTTATTTAAAACGTGAGTAAATAGGCAGATTATCATATTTCTATATTATTTAAAAAATATATTGAAACATTATTTATTATTAAATTGATAAAAAAAGTTTCATCAAGTGGGTAAATCGCCAAGAAAAATAGCTGAAATCAATTGGCATTTAATGAAAATGATAGAAAATGCTATAAAGTATGAATAGAAACAAGAGGAAAAAAACAAATTATCAGACACATTAAAACGCAAAATACTGCGTCATGTAAAACGTTATCCCTTTCTAACGTCATCCGCCCTTAAAAAACAATATCAATTTGATATGGAAACTTTAACAATACGGTGTTTGCTCCTTAAAAATGATTTAAAGGCATGAAGTGCACGAAAAGTACCTTTTCTATCAATGCGAAATATAAAACAAAGACTTGAATTCGCAAAATGACGCAATATTTTGTAGTAGGATGAGACCAAAGTAAATTCATTTAAACATGATCGAAGTTCTCTTCGCAGACCCAAAAGAATTTAATCCCCAATATACCATTAGAACTGTTAAACATGGAGGAGATAATATTATGGGGATGCTTTTCCTATAATGGAGTAGAACCTTCCCATTAAGGATATAATGGGAAATACCACTTGAAGGGATATTCAACAGGACAATGATCCTAAACCATCATCTAAGTTGGCAAAGACACTGTTCAAGAATAACCATGTGAAGGTTTTGGGATTTTTTATTATTCGCATGTCCGTCTGTAATCCTGAAACAATAAGAAGGATACTCCGTCAGCATGAAAGAACATCCCGGAAAAAACCGTATATCAGGCCAAAAAATCGCAGAAGTAAATTGCAGTTTGCCAAAACCATGTTAACAAATATCAAACTTTCTGGAATACGGGTTTTTGTATATAAAAGAAAATTAAACCTTTTTGGATCCGATGGTACAGTAAAGCACGTAGGAGGCCACTGTAACTGTATGTATGTTTAAATAATTAAATGTAAGTTATTGTTCATTCATGCAACAATTAAAGATCTGTTCTGTTCAACAATTGTCCAGTATAACTTGACAAAATGTACTTTGGAAGGTAATTGAAGGTAATTGATGAAAAAAAGTATTTTCAGTGTGACGTAGGCATTACAAACGAGGAATTATACTTTACTTTTTGACGCCGAATTTCAATAAAGCCTATATGATTCTTGCTTATATTGTTGTAATATACAGTATGTCGAATATATCTTTGCAGTAATAAAAAATTTGATAAATTTTAACTTCATTAATTAATTCCGACTGAAAATCATTAATAGTAATTTCTTTCAACACACATTTTGTTGCTATACCTGTTTACGACCACAAGGCGTCAACATTTTCCAAATAGACCCACACACTACAACAATAAAATAAAAAAATTATCACTTTGAAAAGTGTTGGTTTGTGTTTTTGCAGTTCTTTTTCTTTTATAAATAAAATGTGGCATCCAAATATGCGAAAATTGCTTGGAAGGCAAGTTCTAAAGAATTGGTACATTAAATTGATTATAGCGGCAAACCCGTCAAGAAATAAGATACTGTGTCATTTTCCACACTCAGGATCATATACAATACCATATTTTAGTATGAAGTTGAAGAAAGATTCGAGTTAAAACCATCCACAGGCTGTGGGGTATATCACTTGAATCCAACGCAAATATGTAACAAAAACGCAAACATTATCCTTCAATGGTCCGGGAATAACATTGAGAAAAAATCTAAAATTTTCCACAAAGCACATTTTATTTACTGTGAAATTTTGACGTATATTCTAATAAAAATTCTATTTCACAATCACAAGAAATAGTAAAGAAAAACAACATAAAAAATTCCAAACTGCAACAACAAAATCAATTAACTACTACAGTATTTTAATATTTACTAATTTTCCAAAGCAATTTTTATGAAATTAGTAACCAATGAAGATTTCAACAGTCAACATTCTAAAAATATTTTCGTGTTTACAACCATCATATATAAGTCCCACGTGTTGTTACGCATAATTTTTTGCGATGGTGATAAAATTTTCTACCAGAGTATGAAAAAACTCTATTTTAAAATGATCTTTATTTTTACTCTTCTTTGAAGAGATTAAAAAAAAATTTTTTTTGATAAATAATTTAATTTTTTTTATTATTTTGCTCTTTTAGCTAAAAGTAAAAAAGAAGATGATTATTTTTTTATTTCCCAATTGCGGAATGTCGAAAAGAAATAAAGAAAAGAAAAACACAATAAAATTTACTGTTGTTGTTTTATACTATGAAGTTTTCAACAGTCAACATACTAAAAATATTTTCGTGTTTACAACCATCATATATAAGTCCCACGTGTTGTTACGCATAATTTTTTGCGATGCTGATAAAATTTTCTACCAGAGTACGAAAAAAATCAGAGCGGATTCTCTATTTTAAAATGATCTTTATTTTTAATCTTCTTTAAAGAGATTAAAATAAAATTCTTTTTTTTATGACAAATGAAAAAAAGAAGATGATTTTTTTTATTTCTCAATTGCGGAATGTCGAAAAGAAATAAAGAAAAGAAAAACACTCATAAAATTAATACAACAAAAGAAAACAAATCTTAATATGTAAGTACGTTTGCATATTTCTACAAAGCTTGTAAAAATACAAACATCCCTTTCTTAGCTTAATAAAAGCCATTATTCATTGCTATACACGACAACAATATTTGCTAATTACTCATTTAAAAATTCTTTTTTGAATTTTTTTCTTTTTTGATTTTTATATTTTTTTTAATTATACTCCTATTCGATAAGAAATAAAACTATTCTAAAAATTAAAATTAATTTATTATTAAACAAAAGACAAAAAAGAGTTAAAAGCCGTGATTTGTTTTCTTCACATTCACATAATTTTTTCGGAAAATAAATTTCCTTTTCCGAGAAAAGAGGATCTTTTTTTAAAATAAAAAAACTCTCAGTACTTTAGAACTATAGATTTTCATCATAGATTTTCATCATAGATTTTCATCATAATTTCAGCCAAATTTCACAACCAATGATTGCATATTTAAAGAAAGATTAAAATGTTCTCTTCAAGAAATATAATCTTAAAAAAAATTTATATATACTTTCATAAGAACAATACGAAAGAAGATGCGGGTGCCATTGATTAGTAAGGGTTTTATAGAGTTCTTGTCCCTTTAGTTTTGCGACTGTATTTTTATATGCTCAAAATTGGACCAGTTAGCTAATAATACAAAATTAAAGCCCCTCAGCTATAGTGAAATGAGAATTTCTCAACATAAAATATAATTTTCTTAATTTATGAATCTCCAAAATGTTGAAAGATCTGCGCATCATTACCCTGTAGAACTCAGGAAAATTCAATCCGAAATGCACACCATCTAGGATTTTACTTTTCAGAATACTTTTTGCATGCTGTCTTGATGATATTCCATTCATGCTGCAGTAAAAGCTAAATCGACGAAATGCATTTTAACACGAAACATCCGCTTCACTGTGCGAATGTTTACTTCGTAATATTCAATAAATTACCACCTTTGCTTTCATTGGACATCCGAACAACTTGATAACAACAAATTTATTTTAATGATTTTATGCCAATTCTTGGCTTTATACACCTTGCAAATCCTATAAAATTTTTACCTACATTCACTTATTCATTCACCTGATGACCCTCGTTCTTCTCGCTTCATTACATTTTTATTTGGAAGGCGATGAATTCCTATTGTTCCAGCAGCATTTCAAACAACGAAAAAAATGACACAATGAGAAAACCTTTATTCCCCATGGACACGATTTTCCCTTTATGTACTGTTTAGTGATGAATTTTCCTTTAAATGGTCTGCAATGGTTTTCTTTCTCAGCTAGATCCATTAGCCGACGTCGCCCATTAGAATTAGAGATATTTTAAAGAGACGATCTTTGCATCCAGTATTCCGCTTTGAGGTATCAACTAGATGCAAATTATTGCGAATAACATATTCATGACATATTTTCCCTAAAAAATGTAATTCTTATTTAAGTGTCAAACATATTTTGACTCGGGAAAATTTTAAAACTTGATATAAAAATTTCTTTTTCATCCACCCTACACAGCTTTAACGAAAGTTCTCCTCTTGTATGTGCATACACATTTGTATAGTGTGCAGTATTTAAAAAATCATTTGTAAAATATTTATTAAAATATGTCACACAGACATCATTTTTTCAATATAGACTCAAAAGTAATGCACCTATAATTTCCTGGAACTCGAACTGTTCTCCAATTTATAATGCTGTTATACATTAATGAAATTTCTGCTTATGTTTCACTACATGTCGCAATATCTTGGTGATCTTAAAAGGTATCCTTAATAAACCTGCGATACATTAAATGTCATCTCATCAACACTATTTGGCTCATCATGATCTGAGTCGAATGCAAAAATAACTAAGCAATTTACCTCAGAAAATAAATATCGAAATAATTCGACATTCGTAAAACGATCACCAAGAAAACCTGTATAACTTTTAAATACGAATTGCTTTATGACACGTTTGTACACACCTTTATCAACAAATATAATTTATTTCGATAAAGTCCGATCTCTTTAAATATATTTTTTATACATAAAACGTGATTATGTCTACGAACGTAGTGATTACTCTTTAAAAACTTGTTTTTAAATTACAAAACAGTTAAAATACCTTAAGAAACAACAACTCTAATTACAATTAGTGTCTGTATAAATTGTTCTAGCATTTAACAGATTCTGAAGAAGTTATTCAACTGTCCTCTAAATTTTCTTTCAAGTTTGAGTGCTGCAGAAGTTTCCAGCGAGACGAAGGCTTGAACGTCATCAGCTAAGTGCACAAGATAGTGAAAATTATATGTCAGTAAAGTGTTAGTGTAATATTCTGAAATATTTTTGACAAATTCCATTAACAAAACTTTTGAACAGTAATTATTATGTTTACAATCGACAGGATGTTGCAATATTCTAATACAATTAAGTTTGTAGAAAATGAGCACAAAGCACAGGACATAAATATCTTCCGTATATTATAAAATGTTCTAAATTTTGTTTCCTTTCCAATTCTTTTATACTGCGAGTAGTTCTCGCAAATTCTTTCGGAATATTTCTTGTCGTCGAATTGTTTTGTTTTCCGTGATTTTAATTTTTTATAAAAATAATAATAAAAACATTCACATTTGTTTTTAACTGTAAGAACAGCGATTTAAAAATCATTTTCACTGGAAACGACGTTATTCAAAAGTCATGGTATCGCTCATCTCAAATCCATTTCCAGTTAAAAAAATTAGAGTTTCAAGAAGAAGCTTATTATATTTTCTTTCGAAATCTCGAAGAGTTCCGCAATTATCACGAAACTTTAATTTTTTTTGATTTGAGCATTTAGATTAAAAAATCAACAAATAATTTCCAAAAATTTAATATAAAACTGAATTGTAATTTTACCCACTTGTAAACTGATTCCCTGAGATGTCTCCAAATAATTAATATTTAATTATTAAAATTAATAAATTAACAGATTTCAAATGTATAAAAAATCAAAAGTTATCTTGAATTGCTATGAAATTCAAATAAACTAGATTATTATAATTTATTATTAATATTATAATTATAATTATAATTATAATTATAATTATAATTATTATTTTTATTATTATTATTATTATTATTATTATTATTATTATTATTATTATTATTATTATTATTATTCAAAATTAAATTATTTTAAAATGTTTACCAAAAGATTAAGTTTTAAATAATCTGATGAACGTTTTTGTTCGCTGGAATATCATATGATAAAAGTAATAATAAAAGAAATTGACGTATATATTATATTTCTGCTCAAGGTAATTACTTCTTTTTATTTATGTTGTAAAATAAAATTAAAGTTATTGCCACTTTGTCTTCTCAATTACAAAATTTGTTTTTCACTTCTTTTTTTTTTCTTCTGAAGCAATTTTCATACCTTTTTGAATGGCAATGAAGTACATAAAACTTAATATTATAGCACATTATTTTAATTTATCGATTTATATTTAGCAATTTTACAAGAGTTCTTTGCTTGAACTTGGAGGTTACCTTAGATAACGGTCTATAATTTTCAATATAATTAAACGATTTTGCTGGTTATAAATAAAACATCTTCTCAGGACTATAGCAAATGTCCATTGAGCTCTATCAATTATTGTGAATGTGACAGACAAATAGACAGTTATAGCTAAATCGGCTCAGATTTTGATTTAATGCAATAACATATATATAAACTGATTCCTTGTTACTGTTACACACGGAATTCACTTGAAAAAGCCTGAATGTTTAATTTGAAGAAATAATGGAATTGCCATATCTAAAGCACACAATCGGTGGCTGACTTGACTAAATACAGCAAATTCCTGAACCAAATGAATAAAAGTTGCCAACTACAGACTAGTTAATCTTAGAAAATTCACATACTTTATGAAAATGTAGAGCCCAAAGCATACAAATACGTTGATCCGTATAACCATAATAATGGGTGATCAGTAGGTGAGTTTTCAAAACTTTTGTTAATATAATATAAAATAAATGATATAAAGTATTATAAATTGCAAGTGGCAACTTCAGACTGCATTAACAGCATTTCCACTACATCATAATTTTTTTTGGAATATATGTACGTAAAAAACAAAATTTTACAAGAAACAAATGAAATATTAACAAGTAAGAACGCTATATTCGGCTATGCCGAATCTTAAATACCCTCCACCACAAATTCGTGTAAAGTTAATACGTTAGGTTCCATAGACACACATATACTCACAAATGTATATAACACAGAAATACTTAATTAGTCATAAAATTAGTTACAATTTATGCTATAAAATTTTTCTATTAACTGCCTTTTTTCTACCAATTTTCATTGAGCTCTGTTAATTTTTGCGGATGTGAGCAGACAAAGAGATTGACGAAAATCGATTGAGATTTTGACTTGATGCAAGAATATATACATTATGGGGTCTGAAATAATTCATTCTTAGCGTTACATACAGAATGACAAAGTTAATATTCTCTCTCTACCACTTGTACTGTGGAGCGTATAAAAACAAAAAATATGCTTGTTATAAGCTCAAAACTATTTTCCGGGAAGGGGTCTTATATGTAGCTCCCATATAAGACCCCTTCCCGAAGTTTGGACCAAGATTGTTCATATTTATAATATACTTTGATTATAGTTAGAAAAATCATTGTGCTAAATTTTAATGGAATTGATCTTTATTTAAATGTTTTATAAACTCTAATCCGTTTTCCGGAAAATCCCGTTATAAGGGAGCTATAGGAAAATTTGGACCGATACAGGGCAAATTAATATAATATCTTCAGAACAGTTAGCAAAATAATTGTGTCGACTTTCAGTAGAATTGGTCTTTATTTACTCGAGAAGGGGCGTTATAATGGAGCTATATCATAATATGGACCCATTTTAATAAAGTTTACAACATATATTTAAAATAGCTAGAAAATTTGTTGTGCCAAATTTCAATAGAATTGGTTCAAATTTAAGAGTTTTATAAGCTATAAATCATATTCCGGGAAGAGGCCTTATATGGGAGCTATATCAAAATATGGACCCATGTAAATAAAATTTATAGTATATATTTAAAATAATTAAGAGATTAATTGTGCCAAATTTCAAAAGAATTGGTTCAAATTAAAGAGTTTTATGAGCTATAAATCACATTCCGGGAAGGGGCCTTATATGGGAGCTATATCAAAATACGGACCCATGTGAATAAAATTTGTAGTATATATTTAAAATGGTTAAAAAATTATTTGTGCCAAATTTCAATAGAATTGGTTCCAATTTAAGAGTTTTATGAGCTATAAATCAAATTCCGGGAAGGGGCCTTATATGGGAGCTATATCAAAATATGGGTCCATATTAATAAAATTCACAATATATATTTAAAATAGTTGAAACAATAATTGTGCCAAATTTCAAAAGAATTAGTTCAAATTTAAAAGTTTTATAAGCTATAAATCATATTCCGGGAAAGTCCTTATATGGGAGCTATATCAAAATATGGACCCATCTTAATATAATTTATAACATATATTTAAAATGGCTAGGAAATAAGTTGTGCCAAATTTCAATAGAATTGGTTCAAATTTAAGAGTTTTATGAGCTATAAATCACATTCCGGGAAGCGGCCTTATATGGGAGCTATATCAAAATACGGACCCATGTAAATAAAATTTATAGTATATATTTAAAATAGTTAAACAATTATTTGTGCCAAATTTCAATAGAATTGGTTCCAATTTAAGAGTTTTATGAGCTATAAATCATATTCCGGGAAATGGCGTTATATGGGAGCTATATCAAAATATGGACCAATGTTAATAAAATTTATAACATATATTAAGAATGGTTTAAAAATTAGTTGTGACAAATTTCAGTAAATTATCTTAAAAATTGCGGTCCATATGACACAAAGAGTTTGGGGTGTATCAAAATTTTGCATATTATAGCCTATAACTTTTTTCCGGTTAATCAGATTTTTATAATTTTTGGCACGATGATGAAGCACGTGTAATTGTATGCTAAAATTAATTTTTTGTTTTAGTCCAATTACATTTTTAGAAGAAATTATAAGAGTTCATTTTTGAAATTTTGAGGTTGTTTCAGATATCGGTCTATAACTTCCTTGCTTATAAACCGATATAGCTGGTTTTAAATAGCAAACTGCTTAGGACAATAACAAATAATGTGGCCAAGTTTTATTGAATTCGGTCAATTATTCTAGGCGTGAGAATGTTTCCAACAGACAGACAGACGGACAGACGGACAGACGGACATAGCTAAATCGACTCAGTTTTTGATTTGATGCAATAATATATATACATTGTTGGGTCTGAGATGATTCCTTCTTGGCGTTACATACAGAATGACAAACTTAATATACCCTCACCACTTGTGGTGGTGGAGGGTATAAAAAATACAAATTATTTCATCTGCTATCCAAAAAAATGAATGTTACACGGGTATCTGGCTCAAAGGACCAATATTGCGATTCAACGGACAACTATTTTGGATATTGGGTAAGTTGCCAGGTAAAGTAATAACCAGTTGCTTCACTTTTTTATTTTAAAGGATTAGAAAATATTAAAATCAACAAAATTTTGTTATAGAAACGCCTCTCGAAGTCAAATTTTCTGTCTGCGGTTCCAAAAACTCGTCAACCAAGGATGGGGCCATCGATGCCATCACTTTCCAATTTGAACAGAATTTGGACTCAAGGAAGCAAAACCAGTTCCAACTCCAACGGATTTAAGTTATAAGAAATGGATAACAACAATTCTTGAAAATAATAATTGGGGTATGCACAAAGTAGTCATAAAGTCATATGTAAAAAAATAAGTCAAAAAAAAAAAAAAAAAAAAAAAAAAAAACATGGCTGCTGCGAGCACCCTCATAAGTTAGTATGTTGAAATTGCAGTCAGTTATAAAAGCAAACCCCCAAATACATTTTTGATTCAAATAAATTTAATGACAGTCTTTCAAGTAGAACTAATAAATAAACTTATAAATATAATGTCCATTCTTATTACAAATTTATCCAGATAAAAATTAGGATAACAGTATGGAATGGAAATGGTATTTTTTATTACACCCAAAAAAATCGAATTGGTTTTAAAAAATAATTATATTGATATTTTACTGATATCAGAAACCCATTTAACATAATTTTACAAACGTTTTTAAATATAAAATCGTCAATAAAATACGAAATTTTTATCTCGGAAACTTATGGCCAAATCAAGTTTATGTCTTCAAATGAAAAATTCACAAAAATACTTCTTAAATTTCTAGCATACATAGAATGGTCAAAATCTCAAACATTTTAAACGTTGTTATTGTTTTCCTATAGTTATAAACAACAAGAACCACATGGTCCTAAATTTGTAAGGAAATAATTGACCATATCTCGGTGGTTTATGAACCGATTTTGAAAAATGAAAAATATTAAATTCGGGAAAAAATTGTAATCAATCACTGCCATAACCAAGTCCATAGGTCTCATATGGGGTTAAAAATATATGAAAATATGTTTTGCCTATAACTCAGGAACTAACTTAATCCGCTAAATTTATTGAAATCAATCTGTGTTAAGTCTCTAATTATTGTTGATTCTTTAAAAAATAGAAAAACCCCGAAACAAGTTTAAAGTGCCTTCCTTTTTTTGCAATCATCTGAGCCATTTATTAAACAATTTTCATAGCAAAATTCTCGAAAGCATTTCCAATCGTTTGATATGTTAAATATAGGTCAGCTTCATAAACTTGATTTCAACCGGGGGTCTAAGTCGAAAATTGTGAAAATTACAATAATCAGGTGAATGGTATAAAAATAATAAATTTAATAATAATATAAATAAAATCACTTGCGAATTTTCCATTTTAAAAAATGGTAGGAAAATTTGCACATTTAAAAAACATATACATCAGTTATTGATGACAAATTCTGACACCGGTCATATTAAAAACGTTCGTTGGCTGATAATCTGTTTTTTTTTAAAAAGTTTTTAATAAATATATTAATGTAATTGTAATTGTAACAAATCTTGAAGTTATATAACTATTCACAAATTTATACATATTACAACTATACATAAATATAAAAATTGGCGACCCTCGATTTTATTAAAAAAAATTTACATATGGAGACAAATTAATTTATTGTAAAGAAAGTTAATAAAAAAATAACTTTATTCAGAGGTTAATTTCTTTTAAAAGTTTAATATCATCATAATCGCAAGCATTATCATTTTTATTCATCACCTGACGTTTGTTTACATAGGCAGTGGTGTAAACATCATTATAACTGTAATAAAAAGCACCATTATCGTCCTCGCTCTTGTATTTGCTAACAGCCATCAGCAGAATTCTCTTAAGTTGTTTACACTCATAACAACTTCTCTCTTTTTACTTAGTGCTTAAACACATACATACAGTTTGTCAAATATATCTTTGTAATCATAAAAATTTTAACTTCATTTATGAATTTATCGGTTTTTTTAACGTTTCGTTGTTATACCTGTTCACGACTATAAGACGCCAAAAATGGCCAATTAGACGGTCATATTTTAACACAAACAGCAAAAGGAGAAATTTGCTAATTTTGAAAAGTGTCAAGGTAAGTTACAATGAATTGGAACATTTCAACTATTATAAGGACAAATCCGTTAAGAAAACCGATGATATGTTATCTTCCTAATGCTAATGAATCTGTTTTATATGTTACAAGATCTCATATCATTAAATTAAAAGAAAAACAGTAAATTTTGCATAGAGACACAATTTTGATTTCAACAAAGCACTGTAATTATTCTGGAACAGAAAGAACATAAACATCTACTTCCAGTTCAAAAAGTTTTATCTTCCTTATCTGTCTTCCCAGCATTTCACATTAAAGTGAAACGTTCTTTAGTTTTCTTCTCTTTTTTATGAAATAAGCGCAGGATTGCTTTCCTAGACATTAATGTAGAATGCTTGAGTTTTTGCAACAAATTTACGTTGCACAGTGATCCAAAAATGGCTATTTTTGAAAAAATTCTGTAACTTTGGAACTATTAAATATGTTTTAACGAAACATGGACATTCTTGAGAAGAAGGACATATTTCTAGCGGGTCCTGCGGTTGGGAAGTGGATCTCTAAAGTTGGTAACCTCGGATATGACGATTTTTTTAAAAATCGTCAAAATTTTATTTTCGCTTTTATTAAAAAAATATTTATATAATTCTCTACAAAAAATACGTTTACATGTGTGGGATCACTCTTATAGTTTAAGAGATATTTAGATCAAAGTAAAATTTTGATCCATTTTTGGACAGGTTTTATAGTTTTTGATATTGGGATGCTCTATTCGGGTGAAAAAAAAAGAAAATCTAACATATTGATTGAATTCTGTACAAAATTCTAAATAACTTTTGTGCAAAAACCATACACCTATGTGGACTCAATAAATATATATTATTTTTAAATATAAATTTAAATAAAATCTTTTTCTGGACTATAAATTTTTTCTCAATTCTGAAAGAATTTCTAATGCATATAAAGCAAATCCGATTACATTAGGGGAAACAATTTTTCATTTAGCACTATCAGAATTTCGAATATTTTTCTTTAGTTTTTTGAGGAGATAAAAAATGATAAAGCTAAAATCGTCAAAAAAGTACCTTGATTATATAGCTAAATTTATTGGTTTTCCACACAAGAATTCTGTAATGGGCCAAAGTGAAGTTTGGATATTTTTGAGTGAAAAAGTAAGAATCTTTTTATAGTCCTACATTAAGGACCACTTTGCTCCTATTATACTTAAATTTAATAAAAATCTTTATTCGTATATCATTTATTTAGTGTCAAATATTACATTTTTGTGCATAATAGTTTATTATGTACAAAAATATTATTCAAGCGATACCAAACACTTATATGAAAATTGTATGCGATGCAGTATAGTATTAAATAATAGAATAGCAAAAGTCAACATGTCTAGTTTGGAAGAGCATATGTTTGTAGCTCCACCACGGGTGGGGGAGTACGGGCGAAATTGATCACATCCGAGGTTATATCCGTGATCTCGTAGAAAGTGGTCCTCACTCTAAGATCTATACGTATATAAAATATTTTTTTCAATGCGATCATAAATAAAGTGTTGGCGATTTTTTAAAAAATGGTCATACATGAGGTGACCAACTTTGAAGATCCACTTCCCGACCTCAGGACCTTCTTCAAATCAATTTGAAAACACCTCAAGAATATCCATCGAATCAAAAGGGCACGGTTTGGGTCTACTGTTACTTATTTATTTATTTATTTATTTATTTATTTATTATATTCATTAGATAACAAACCCTTAGGTCTCCTTAATCTATGATAACATTGGCTATAAAATTTAAAAATATTGTTTTAACAAGAAATTTATAATAAAAATTAAGTTAATATATAACAAAATCAAATACTTGATAGTTATCAACAAATACTATCAATTAAATTTACTATCAACTTTACACAAAATATTGAAGTCAAAATTAATGGTTTTATGTTATAACACTCAGTATCTACTATTCAAAAATTATTTATGGATAATGTTTTGATATATATTTTAAAATAATTATACAATAAATATACATTTAAAAATAATAATTGACAATAAAAACTGTGTGATCGAAATAATTACATATAAAGGTTTTAAAAAAAGATTACAAATATTATTTAATAGCTTTTCCTGTGTATTTATAAAAAAAATTTAAATATTCCAATATAAGAACATTCAAATTATGAGAGTTAAATAATATAAGAGATTCATACTTAGAAATATTCTACATTGATCTCTTGCTATACAAAATAGAAATGTTATAAACAAAACCAAAACTACATTTTATCATAAGAGAATTTTCATTTATGTATTGCAAATAAATAAATAGAAAGAGAGATATATAAAAGCAATCATCAATGAAAGTAAGTTCTATTTATAGAATTGTAAAATACTTATATTGGAATATGATATAAAGATGTAACAAAATTTAATATGTGCACTAATTAATTTTAAGTTAAAGAAGTTAAACGTTAAAAAAGTCAAAATTAAATATATCAAAAAATGTAAAAAAAGAAAAATAAAAATTATTAAAAATAAAAATTCAATTTTGTAAAAATAGTATAAAAAATAAAATTAAAGTTAAAATGATAAAAATATATATGTATATATAAAAAATTAAATTCGTGAGGAATTGGATACTTCCACACATTACAATCGGCATCAAAATCACTTCATCTTTATTTGCATGAATAAGTTTAAGAGGAGCATATAACAAGATGCGTTTGTAATTTGTATTTTACCGGCTTGGAGTTTGCTGCGGCAGTATATAAAAGATGATTATTAAGATAAAGACTTTTCTCAATATCAGTTTCAATGACTTCCTTTAATTTTAAATTATACTTGACTCTATAATTTTTCATTCAAGTCTCGTTTCAAAACGTTATTTCATTTAATAAGAACTGCGGATTTCTTAGATAACCATGTAAAAAAAATAATATCTCCTTCGGTCAAATTCACATTGCAAAATTTCCCAATATCAATGGCTGTAGAGTATAGATAAGTATAATGAAGATGCGATGGAAGGTCACTAACTATAATATCAGCTCGATTCAATTGTCTACGCCAATTCATTAGTTGCACTTTCAACTTTCTCGATGTTTCTCAAAGATTTAGCAATATCAGCTTTTATATCATTTAGTTGAGATGTAATATTTTCTCTTAATATGGTCTGCTAAATCAGACAACTGCTTTTCAGTAGCATCTATTTTTGAAGTCTTAGGATTGATTGGAGAATAAAACATTTTTCGTTATTGTATCCGAGTTAACAGTGCTCTGTTAAACACTTAGAAGAGCTATGTTACATATATCAAAATATGATGAATACATTTCAATTAGAATATGGAACATATTTTTGGTATAATGAATCTAAGAAAAAACGGACATATCACATCCCCAAAGAACTTTATTAAATATTAGTTGAAAAACTACTTAAAAATTATAAAAAATTACAAATCGACGTGGGCGGATGTAACCTTTTGAAGGTAATAAATATCGTATCCTGCTATGATGTTCACTATTCAGAACATCCAACAGTGTGAGTCGAACAGAATTATAAAGATTTTTAAACATTTGCGATTCTGTTTGGGATTAATCCACACGGAATGCAAAATTTTGCATGTGATACATATCGCACCTCGTTAAGATATCCACTATTTAGAACCTCTAATAGAGTGAAGAAATTATAAAGATGTTTTCAAAGTTTTACAATTTGGGATTCTGTGTGGGATACATCTAGATTCAAGGAGAACAAATTAAGGTGGGCGGATGAAACCTTTTGGATATCACAGATTTTGTGATTCATATAATATGAATTATTGAACCTTTTGAATATTTTAAAAATTTGGTATTTTTTTCTAGACGGATCCATTTTATAAGAGATCAAGAACAATGAATAAATAAAATTAAAACATTTTCAATAAATAAAATAACATTTTTTTTTTGTTAAAAAATTTAGTTTTGAGATCAGATAAAAACTCCATAATTGAATCCATCAATTTGATAGTCGTGTTTTATGTCAATATTTTTCCATGACTTATTCTCGATATAATTCCAAAATTTTTGAAAAATATTTCATACCTGTTTAATAATATGGCTACTTAGATGTCAACAACATTATTAAACAAACATTTTGGATTGCTAAGACTTTTAAATTCTTCTAAGTCAAATTCTGAAAGTTATTGCACAGATCTATTCTCGTAAAAATTTTAAAAACTTAATAAAAAAAATATATAGATTTTCTTTTAACGATTTTGGCCATGTTGTGTATTGTTCTCTTTCCAGTGTAAAGAGATCATTCGTTGATCTGATAAACGACGAAAATAGACGTTGAACACTTACTTGAGTACATGGTATTCCAAGTACTACGAAAGCTATTTCGGCTAACACAGTTTTCTGCTTGCTCCAGTAATCAATCAAATTTGCTTTTATTTCTAGTCGGCTTTGCTTTTTATAGATTAAAAATTCTTCATCGATTTGACAAGATACATTTTTTGTGTCGGTAATTTTATTAAATGAGTTTAAACATTCTTCAAGTTCATCTTCAATATGGCTGGATGCAGAAAAAATTAAATTTGTTGTTTTGTCATTTGATTTTATTAGGATATTTTCATTATTTTCTGCGAAAATAAATAAAAAATTTTAAAATAATGACGAAAATATTTAGTTTTTAAAAAAATTACGTTTCAAATTTAATAAGCGAGTGTGTAATTGCTTTCACGCACTGATCAGGCTTCAGACAAACGTATCCTGGCATCAAGGAAAACAGCAGTTTCAATGATTAAATACAGCTTCAAATCTGTATTTGGAACATTTTCTAACTTTAATATTAAATTTGTTATTTCAATAAAAAAATCACTGTATAATAAGTTTTCAGACAGTAAATTTGTTGATGCTGTCGAAAGAAGAATTATAGTGCTTTACAGCTTCAATAAATTCTCTTAAGACAATAAATCTTTCTACCATGATATATGTAGAATTCTGGTAATATTGTTCATAATGGGAATTTTACAGTTTCCACTTCATAACACATTTAAATATGTTTGTTTTCTAATCTTTTTAACAGTAATTATAATATCAAGCTATTCTTTAATATCAGTGGATTCACATCGAATTTTAGTTATATTGTCCATAGACAAATCAGAATCAATACAGATAAAATCGATTTCATCACAAAGTTCATCTGAGTTTTTGTTTGTTCCATCATTTAAACCATTATCGGCTTTCACCATGTTATTTCCATTATATATAGTTATTGTCACCACTTCCAATGTTATTTTTTCCAAATAGACACTTGTGTGCCGTTGTGTTAATTGTTTTATAACAAATGTTTTGATTACCAAATTATTGTTTTTAATAAATTGTACATTTACACCCAGAACACATATAGACAGCCCTGAAGGTGCGTCAATTTTCAATGAAATTAATCTGCCTGAAAGTTCTTCATTTATTTCTTTTATTAAGATAATTGAAAATGTTGCTATATTTTCATTTAATATTTAATTTAATATTATATTAAAACTGTCAAGAATCGGACCGACTAGTATTTTAAAAAGCTGATCTTTCACCAAACGTAGTAGTCTTCCGCACTTGGTAAATAACTCTATACCATTATGACCATTTAACATGGTCACTTTTAACATTAACTAAGACATTACAAACTTTTTTTTTCATAATTTTCATAAACTCTTGGATGAAAAAGTTTTTAAATGTCGCTCCAGATTTCCAGCAATTGATATTTTATTACATTTAACACCCTTACAAAACAGTTTATTTCCACTTTCACCTTCAAAAAAGTACGAATTAAATTATACTTTATTTCTGTTATCAAGATCAACAACATACTAAATGAATCGTAGAAGAAAACGTTTCTACATTTATTTTGTTTGCAAATGTAAAATTGTAACAGTAAAATAAAGCAAGGAAAAGTGCAAAAATTTGAGTTGTTTTATTACTGCTCTTTGGCTCTTCAAAAGCAGTTGTTTTTTTGTTCATGTTCAAAACGATTCAAAAACAAGAAATAATGCTATATTCAGCTATTTCGAATCTTTTATACCCTCCACCACAAATTCCTGTGAAGTTAATACGTTTGGTTCCGTAGATATACATATACACACATACACTCACAAATGTATGTAGTATATAATACAGAAAAACTTAATGTCTTTTTTTTCTACTAGTGCAAATTTGATTGAGATCTGTCAATTTTTGTGGATGTGAGCAGACATACAGATTGACGAAAATCGGCTGAGATTTTGATTTGAAGCAAAAATATATATACATCATGGGGTCTGAACTAATTCATTCTTAGCGTTACACACAGAATGACAATGTTAATACACTCTCTTTATCACTTGTATTGTGGAGGGTATTGAAACGAAAAATATGCTTGTTATAAGCTCAAAACTGTCTTCCGTGAAGGGGTATTATATGGGAGCTACAGCGAATTTGGAATAAGATTGTTCATATTTATAATATACTTTGATTATAATTAGATAATTCATGGTGCTAAATTTTAATGGAATTGATCTTTATTTAAATGTTTTATAAACTCAAACCGGGAAATTCCGTTATAAGGGAGCAAATAAAAAATTTGGACCGATATAGAGCAAATTAATATAATATCTTCAGTTAGCAAAATAATTGTCTCGAATTTCAATAGAACTTGTCAAACTCTGAGTCGTTATATATGTGGAAATTATTTGGACGATTTCTTACTGTTCTTATTTCTGTATATTTCGAAATCTCTAAAATCTTCTTCGCTACTCGAATAATCTATTTTATAATATATTTTATTTATGAATTTTATTTTACTTTTAATTTTTATAAATTTTGCTTGATTTAAAATTAGATTATCGACTTTTCAGAAACTAAATTTTTATGTTTAAACTACATTTAACTTAATAATATTATTTATTTATTGGATAACAAATTTTGCAAAATCTTATTTAATTATTTTTATTGAAGTGATTTACGGATATAAAAAAATCGACTCAGAATATGATGTTTAAGAATGTGTAAAAAGTTCTCAATAATGGCAGAATGTACCAAAATTAAATAAAGTCTTCCATTAAAAACCGGTTAACCGACTGGAAAAACTTACATGTCGAATAAATCGACAATAGAAATTATTCGAAACCGAAAGTACAAGCAAAAAACTTTCGCAAAATTGTCAATTATAAATTAGAATGAAATTTTGCCATAATATTAAGTTGTTTATACTTGATTACCATTCCATTCCGAAAATTCATCAAAATCGGTTCAGGAGAAAAAAGTTAAAGCCAAAATATAACTAATTTTATGAATCATTAAATTAATATGAATAATAAAACGCCAACACTAATATGATAATTCCGATTACTCAAAATCACGATCGTATAGGATGGAGGGGCCTTAGTAAATTCCAAATATTTGATAGTCTTCACCAGTACTATTCCAATTAAAATCGAGTGCATGTGGTAAATGCATACAACTCCGGACAACGGTATACGAATGCCGCTATGTAACGCCTCGACATTAACCAATGAATAAGAGTGAGAAGCATAACTCTCGAAGACGAGCAAACGAAGTACCGCCTTTAAGAGATAATGAAGATGACACGATACGTGTTAACCTACCTAGAGCTGCTTTCGACTGAAGCAAAACTTGTTCCAAAAGTAGCGTATTTACATCACCCGTATTTGTGGTCCCTATAGAATGCCAAAATGAAAAGGAACTTGTTACAAACCACTTCAGCAGTAAGATAAAAATAAATAGCTTTTTCCAGTCAAAAACATCTTCTTAAAATAGTATGAGAGACTGAAGTCAGCCAGCGATAGAATAAAAAGTGCTTTTATCTAATGATACGATAAAAAAAGAACTAATGGTACGGCAGGTGAAATTACAAATCAACTAAGCATTCAATGTGATGAAACAACTAATTTTTCAAATTTAAGCCAGCTTTTTTTTTTGTAAATATATAACGGATGACAACATACATCAAGATCTTCTATTTATGAAATCGATTTCGACAACTACAAAGGGAACAGATGCTTTCAATACGCTCTCTATGAATTTCTCGCATATAACAATAACTAGTGTGAAAAAATTACTGGAACTTGTACGGATGGAGCACCAACCTTGGGTTCTCGTTTGGGATTTTTAATTGGATTGAAAATAAATATTAATTTGAAATATGTAATAATAACACATTTAAATAGACTCCATGAATCCTGGCAAAACAGTATTCTACGACATCTTTTTAATGCCAATGTAGATCCGATCGAATAATCTTCAAAGAATTTTTTGATAAAAAAGTGTATAAAAGATATACAGCATAAATAAATAATGGACATGGTTTTCCAATGTTTATATTATAATATTATCGCCAAATAAAACTTTATCATTCAAAAGTTTTGAAAAATTTGTCCAAATATCTGAAATAAATTTCCATTTATACCTCGAATTCACACACATTTGTTTGGAGGATATTCCCCAATACAGTCCATTTTATGTTATATTTTTTCGCAATGAAGCGACAAAATGGAATTTTAAAGATATAAATCATTATGTACAAAAAGACTCCTATAACTGCGTACTTTTAAATATTTAATATGTTAAAGTTTTACTTCTGAATACACCATTATCGGATATAGATAAGCCCGAACAATACTGTACAATAATTCGAAATGATTTAAATTAATATGGAGAAGCGAGGTAAATCCTAGATAAACCCTTAAATACATTAACATGAGATTTTGATTTTTTTTAATTCTCACAAATTTAATACATATATTTCACTTACAAATAAGGATAACAAAGACCCTTATCCTCCTCTTTTATGTAGTCCAGTTGAATGACACCTCTTTTTTTGGTCACAATCGCAAAAATCCTGGATAAACTCCTCACATACTCTATGTTGAGATTTTAATTTTTTTTTAAATATTCACAAACTTCATGATCTTATTGCATCCCACCTGTTCACAAACTCAACTCAGATATTCATCTTATAAATGTGGATAGCTGAGACCCTTTGCCTCCCTTTTCATGTAGTCTTGTTGGATGCCACCGCGTTGTTTGGCCGCAATGACCAAAATCCTTGATGTAACTCCCACAGGTTTCATATATACACAAAGTTAAGATTTTGAACATGTTTAAAAACTCTTACACTTAATTCCAAAAATCACTTCTTGAATTTCCACACCCTAATAAAAAGAAATAGGTCTACGATCTACCGCCTTTACAGCTGGTGCAAATGTATCACTGTAGTCGACGTTGAATTTTTGCGAACACCCCTGTACTACCAGCACGGCTTTAAACTTTTCTATGGTTCTATGAATTTAACTTCATACACACGTTTAAAAACATTACTTACAATTTACACGGTTATATACTTCAACTAACTTGTGATCATTTTAACTATAGTTTTTCTTCTTCAAATGGTATTGCATATTATCCTGATTGTGGATAACACAAGGTCGTTTCCTTGACGGATTTATACTTGTAATAAAATTTTCCTTTCAATTAATTTTTACATCAAAGTTTGAGGTCATTAGCGGCATTTAAGAGATTCATTTTATAAGGAATATTTTCTTAATCCTTAAAAATTGCATTTCACTCATAAAAAACTGCAAAAATCCACGAAAAAATTCCGTATTTTCAAACAATTCGACATTGCAAACATTTATTTACCACTCTTCATTCATGAACTGTCAATTAGAGTCAGAATGACTTCGTTTGGACATGACCTACAACACATACGTAAGAAGTGATAAACATTTTTTTCCGTTTTCAAATCATCCAAATCTACTTGCATCCCTTCCTAGCACACATTGACTTGCGATTACAGAATTTTACCTGCGCTATATCTCGTTCGATAAAGAGCTTCTAATACTGCTTCTAATATAACCAAATGGAATTGCAACTGACCCCATGTTGGATATATTAGATGCAGAACCTTCCCAAGATAGTTAATCGGCCTGCTTATTACTGAAATGCTCCTTATGCGCTAGGATCCAAACTAGTGTAATGTCAGATGTCCGAGAAAACCTTGCAAATTTTCCCTGCCACGGCCGACGAATAGGTATTTACTCATATGAGCTTTCAGTGACAGAAGTGCTGCCTGACTGTCGACAAATATTCCGGAAATTATCCTGTCCTCTAGAAGCTCGCATGCTTGAAATACACTGCATTACTAAGGAAGCCGATATGAAGTGCGTATACCAATATTTTCCGGAAAGACAGATCAATTTCGATCAAATCGTGTAGATCCTAGTGTTATGTTCCCCCATTTGGTTACTCCCTTTTCACTCACTTCTAGGGTGTATCCGAATTTTGAAGTTTCTACTAAAGTTCAAATATGGAAACATAATCAAATGGCATAATAAGATTATCTAGTGAGCCTTCGATAACTGGGATTTTTCATAATTTATACTTCACAATACCATATAAAACTGAACTCACTGACTGATTCAGTTCGTCTTAGATTCCTGAAACATCGTTTTGTCTTATTGTCCTAAAGTCTAATATCGAAGAGAATCCAATTATGAACAGAAAAAAATCTATCAGATACTCTCCATCTATCAACTGATATCCTTTACCTAGTATTTATGAGTGTAATATCAGTACCTCCTCATTATAGTTTTCCGTACTAGAAAAATTAATGTTTCCAGAATTATATACATCTAGTTTGCTATTATGCAAATTGACCTCGCTCATTGATTTCACTACTATCCAGATTGTGTGTCTTGCATTCGCATAGACTATGATGATGTCTGTGGATGTCTCCATTGACAGCATGAGAGGGCTGACTTCGACTGGGGGAGCTGTATCCTCATACTCCATATAGCTGGAGGCTATCATCAAACTCCTGTAGTTCGGTAGCTCAAACTTAACTACGGTAAGATCGCGTGAGCTTAACTGCGAACAAAGAGATATGTTTATATCTTTATTGTCAATAAGACATGATCCAATCCAAAGAAATTCAAGGATTTTAAGCCTTCAGACAATCCAGCATTTTTGTGGGTTTGGTAACCATCTTTGGTAACACAATTCTTGCACGCGGTCTCAGGGATTTCTTCGGCTCAAATCAGCTTAAGACTTGAGCCTTTCCATGCATCACTACTTTAAGAAATGCATTTACACACACTATCATTTCTGGGTCAAGCTTGGAAACGATTGCTTCTTCATTGATATTTTTTTGTTTTTTATTTTCTTTTATTCCCCAGGTTTTATTTAGTTTTTATATTTTTTTAATTTATGTATAATATATTATATTATAATCTCCACCACTAAAAGTGGTGAAAAGGGTATATTAAATTTGTCATTCCGTGTGTAACGCTAAAAAGGACAGTTTTTTTAAAGTCTAAGAGTCAAATTGTAAGCCAACAACATTTAGTATTTTAAGTAGTCCATTAACAGCTATATTGGAAACATTAAAAGATATTGCCCAATTACATCATCTATCTTTTACATTCTCAATATCATTGTCTTTTGAATTATTAATTTGTTCACTGGATACGTCATAATAGTGTACTTGTTCTATAGTTGAATTTGTCGAGGGTTGCTGGGTTCAAAATTCGAAATTTTCAGCAAACAATGCAACAATTTTCTGTGCATCCAATTTAGATTTTCGTACCATTGTACTAACATGTATTTTTATTTCAGTTTTATCTCCAAATTTTGATAGTATTTTTTCTTTATTATCACTCAAGTTTTTATTTTTTTTAATAATTTTACTCTACTTTTTAAAATAGTTTTGACAGAAAACGTCATAAAATGTTTCAACAAAATTGTTTAATACACTTAAAAAGTACTTTAACATAAAACTGGAATTATGGTTGAATTCAAACAAAATTTCAAGTACTTGAATATTAATTTTTGGGTGCTTATTGGTATTATTCGAATATTCTGAAGGTAATATTATTCAGTTGCGTAATCTCATACTTTATCCCTTATTTGATGTTTATTCATACGCTTAATTCTTAAGACTAAAATACAATACAAGAATTAACAATGGAAAAATAAATAAATAAATAAATAAATAAATAAATATTCCTAAAATATAAATTCAATTCACAAACCTCTTGAAATTCACCTTACGAAAATTTCTTGATGCCGGCTATCATCTCAACTAAACTTGTGATAATTCATTGCCACTTAATTATCTACGTGCAATACCACCGATTTACCACCATCCATCATACGATTAGCGATCGATTTCAGTACTGCACTAATCTGCGTCTGAGAATCCTCTAACAAAACCTAGGTACCCTTGTAGTACCCTTTAGTTAATGCAATAGATGTTTCACTGCAGTTATATGCTTCACATTTGGACCTTGTATGTGTTGTGAAATCTTTAATGGTGTATGTATGCTATAAAATCTCATCATTGATCTTACTGGCAATTATCAAATCTTCTACATATACTGTCACTAGTATCTTTTCGCCACCAACTATAGCCGTATACAGACTAGTTGCGTTATTTAATTTCTCATTTCAATTCCTCTTACTTCAGCGATCGATTTAACTTGTCGATCTTTGATGGAATATTACACTTGGTTAATACTGGTGGTTGTTGCCTGTTCACTTCATCATATAATTCGCTGTATGCTGTTACTATATCCACTTGATGTGAATGCACCCTTCCATTAACCATGAGCGAAAATACCACTTTATAGTTACTTTCAAATCTTTGACTACAGCCTCTTATACCAGACGCGTCTAATGAGATATATTCTCATACAATATTACATCTTCACTCAGTACATACGCAACAACCAAATTATGACATTTAAAAATAACCATAACGATAATGCACTTTAGAACTCATATTCGGCAATACATAATTTTGTTCCACAGCTCTCATAACAATATTACCACTTTTGTCTTAAATGTGTGCATCATTCTTTTTAAATGTTGCCACACAATCTCTATTTAAAGCTTTACTTACTTACGCAAAACACGATTTAAACTCTGATGAGTATACAATGTTTTGCAAAAAATTTCTTTGTTGTATGATTTTGCTTTATAGAAAAAAATAGTTATTTTACATTGTTTCAGATTAAATACAGCTTCTTGAGAATATTCTTAAATTGTTACTACTAGATATTTTAGTATTTAAGTAGTAATTTTAAAAATTTATTTTTATATAATTTTATATATTAATGACGAAAGATTTTAATATGTACAATATTATTTAACCACAAACGTAAACAGGTTCAATTGAAACAAAATGAAAAAAAATATATTCAATCTTAAATCAACTATGTTCAACATTGATTTTGCTTAATTTGTGTGTGTGTGTGTGTGTTAATTAAGATTTAATTGTAAATACATTTATGTACAAATTTTCCATCCCTTTAAACATTAAACGATTGCTCTCACATTTTCACGATTGTGATTTAATCTCTGTAATTGGTAAATCACTAGTAACTGCAGTGACAGAAATTATGAAAAATTAATTAAAGGTGGCGCTGAGCATATATTCACGATTCATTTAAAATTAAAATTATTCGTTTCCTACGAGCACAGTGTGAACTCTACAGAGAATCCCATATTCAAAGAAAATACTGTCTGCTTTCGTCTTTTATTGAACACTTCTGTTTTCCGTGATTTTTAATTTTTTAATAACATTAAAACATTATTATGTTTTATTTTGAAATACTGCCATCAATGTCACTTTTTTAAAGAACAGTGATTTAAAAATCACTTTCACTGTGAACGACGTTATTCAAAAATCACTGCACCGCTCATCTCTAAAGTGTATGGCTCTAAAGAGTATTAGTCTGTATGTGCCTGTTTTAATGTTGTATATGCATGCGGTAGAGGATATACCATATTCCACATAGGCGCATGTATCATCTTTCAATGTTTATTACTGGAATTGAAACAAAATGGAGTTAAAATTGTTTATTTTGATTTGCCTTAAAGTAGATTCGTTTGGCGTTATGTATACACTCTCATAAACCATTTGGATTAATAATAATTGTAATTAATATAAATAAACATATTTTTTAAAATTATTTATTAATAATATATCAACGGAACTATAAATAGAATATGTTTCTTTTTATATTATTATAGTTATTGCCTTTATTATAAAATTACCTGATTATTTATTTAAGGTATCCTAGTACTACATAACATTGGTTTCTTTTTTTTTTCAAATTATTATATTTTAGATATATAATAATTTGAATATATAATTTATAGTTTTATAGCCTTATTCTATAACTCAAACGTTGTCAGTAACATGATTGACATTATAGCTTTCAAAGTAGTATTAAATCCAGAATTTCAGTCGTAAAGCAGCTCGCGTCATATTCGTTATCTCTAAAAGGCATTCAGTACTTCGTTTGTTCGTGTTCGAGAGTTTTGCGTCTCACTCTTATGCAGTGGTTTATATAGCGGTATTCGTTTACCGTTGCCCGTGTTTTACGCATTTACCCTTCGATTTTGGAATATACAAAGAATTTAAGGCCTCATCCTTTCTATACGAAGGTATAGGTTGTGATATGGAGTAAATAAATCTCTGTCAACCAGAGTAACTTAAAATCGAATACTTTGGTCTTGTGTATATGATATTTTATCAAATGCATAAATAGATATATAAAGAGTATTTAGATAAATACTAAAGATACTCCTTGTAAATCACGTTAAAAACTATGCTTAATTATAATTAAAATTATAATTTTTACCTTCATATTTTTTTAAAGTTAGTGGACATAACAAAGGTGAATCCGGAAGGAATTTTTTATGGGGAATATATAAAATAACGGACAGATCATAATCAATTAGAATATGCTTCGTCTACAAACTAAAATAGCTACATGTGGTAAATTTGTGGCGACTCAGGTGGTAGCATTATTTTTTATATTTTATTTGTTACAATAACATTAATTGCCATTCACTATAAGTTTTTAATATTTTGCCAGATGTGAAAATAAAAAATTTTTGGAACAGAACTTCTTCGAGATCAACCCGGAAACTCGAAAATTATATGACTGTCAATTTTTAAATGACAAAACGTAACTAATTAAACAGTAACATATTTCAATAATATTTAATATAAAAAAATTATATAGAATACATAAATTGACAGTTAACGTTTTAGTTTCAGAAGAACGAACGAAATGCTATGGAATAAGGCTATAAATACGAACTTTTAAAAGATTTTATTAAACGAAGAAATTAAAAACAAACAATATTTCATTTTCTGATTTCTGCTGTGTGTCTTCGACGATTAGATCGAAAATAGTTTTGCAAAATTTCCGATTTGTCCAAATCCAGATGATCATAATTCTAAATAAAGGAATCATTATTTAGTGCATATTAAATACATATAAGAAAACATATCAATTGCACATACCTGAAGGGAGTAAATTGTTCTGTTGTTCAAATTGTTATTACTTTTATGTAGTAATTTTTCCTTATCATCAAACTCTCCATCATCAGCTGTTCCTTTAGTGGAACTGTTTGCTGAAGAGTGAGTAGTATTATTTTTTGATGAAACATATTTATTGGTTTTAGAAGTTTCCTTGAAATAGTCGACAGGTACAAATGTAAAATTATTAAAAGTATTTTGTAGGGAACTGGGAGAGTTAATACGTTTTTGAGAAACATTATCTATGTATATATTATTGCGTAAACTGGAAGCTAAAGGCAACTTGAAAACGTTCATTGAGGATTCTGGTAATTTCCAAACCTTCAATTCATCATTCCATTCTGAATTTTGCAAAATTTCATCAGGATTCCTATAAATGCGAAAATAGAGTTGTAAAATGTATCACCTAATTATCGTTAACATATTTTTAATAATTTTATTATTTTTAAATTAAGATGTCAATTTTGTGTCAAAAACATGGGGTTTTGTCTTTGTAGAACTGTTTTTTCCACCATCCTTGAAGATAAAAACCATTTAACAAATTTTTAAATTTTCCTACACTTTTCAAGAAATTCTCTTTGCAAACTAGAAAAGAGAATTTTCAGCTTTGCAGATCACATACTTGTTCATACAAAAAATTTAAAAAATCGTTTCGACTAAAGTGAATTATGCCATTATGCGTCAAAATAAGGAGAGTGCCAAAAATCAGTATACACCACTTTATAGAGAAAGGTTTCCGTTTTCCGTTCATATTTTTTATATACATTAAAGTTAGAAAAATCATTGTGCTGAATTAAAATGGAATTGGTCTTTATTTTCAAGCTCAAAACTCTTTTCCGGGATGGGGGCTGATATAGAAGCTACAGCAAAATTTTGTACTGAGGTTGTTTATATTCATAATATTCATTATAGTTAAAATTAAATATTAAAATGTTTTATAATCTTAAATCCGTTTTCCGGGAAGGGCAGTTATGTGGGAGCTAAATATTCCGGGAAGGGGCATTGTATGGTAGATAGATCAAATAATGACCCCAGCTCAATCTTGTTTCTCTGGATTTATTATTGTATAAAAATAAATGTATACGGCAAAATTAGTAAATTATCTAAAAACCTGCGTTCCATATCACACACAGATTATGGGATGTATCAAAATTATGAATACTTCCCCCTAAAACCTATAATTGCTTAGGTTTAACAAATAAATGGCCGAATTTTGTTGAAATCGGACATGATAATGTTTTCAACTGACAGACGGACATACCTTAATTGATTCAGATTTTGATTTGATGCAATAATAATGTCATTTTTTGTTAGAAGTGGAGTTTGAGATCAGATGGGTCTTAATACCTAAATTAGAATAAAATAAAAATAGCACTATATAGCAATAATTATAAGAACAGCTATACAATGCACATAAAAAAACAAGTCAGTTAAATAGTCAGTCAAGCCCGACTATTTAATACCCTTCACTACATTGTTGGTAATTAATGGTAGCTATCAAAAATTAATGATCAACCCTTTCGTATATATTATAATTTGTGCTTAAGTGTGCAATATGTTATGGTACTAATATATTCTTCTAGGAGGATGATACGGAAGCTAGATGAAATAATGTATACTTATGTTAATTTGACCAATTCTTATCACTTGCGTATATATGAGATTAAAGCTTTTTAAAGCGTTATTGTTAAGGGCAGTTATATGGGATCTATGAAAAATAATGGACCAATAATCGCATAATTTGGCACATAATTTTAGAATATTATAAGAGTTATTTGAGTAAAATTTCGTTAAACTCGTTTTATATTCAAGACTTTTAAACCCCGTTCCGGGAGGAACATTTGTATGGGGGCTAGGTGAAATAATGAATCAATTATCACCAATTTTAAGAGATATCATCCTTGTGCCAAAATTATAACAAATGCCAAATTTTACCGAGGTATCTCAAAAATTTGGACCTGCATTTTGTTTACAGCCAAAATCAGAAAGTCATTCTGAGTCGAACGGTATACTCAAAAGTGATGGTAGCAATATTTTTTCTGTACGTTACGAACTTAAGCACAAACGCATTATACCCCAACCACCTATAGTGGTGTAGGACATAAATAGTAAAATAAATGAAAAAAATTTTTTGTGAAAATTATAAACAAAAATTAAATTTTTTAGAAGAAAGATTTAAAAAGGTAATTTGTTTTGCAAAAACTTGCTTTATTTATTTAAAATAAAATAAAAATTAATTTAATAAGATATTTTTTCATGTATAATTATATTGAACTTTATGCAAATTTTTCTTGCTGACCATCGACTCTGTCCACACAAATACTTTTTGATCCACTTTTTCTTCAAGTCAGTTGTAAGTTTCATAAATAATAATCTAAAAATTTGAAAAAAAAAAACAAAACTTATTAAATTTTTACAAATTAGTTTTATCGTTTGTTTGTGGTTAATACTCACTTTTGGTTTGAAAACTCTGGATCGGTATAAAAAAGAAATTGATTGAGCTATGTCCGTCTGTCGGTCCTTGTATCGGTTGACATCAATTTTATAACAAAAAATATTCTTTTCACAGATAGATTTAAATAAAAGTAAAATGAATCGGGCTATTAGTTCCTGAGTTATAGGCAAAAACATATTTTCCTATATTTTTAACCCCCTATGAGATCTCATTTCTCCCGAATTTTATCTTTTTCATTTTTCAAAAGCGGTTCATAAACCACCAAGATATGGTTTATTCTTTCTTTAAAAACTTGGTATCATGTTTTTGTTGTTTAAAACTATCGGAAAACAATAACAACGTTTAAAATAATGTTTTTGAGATTTTGGCCATTCTATTAATGCTAGAAATTTAATTTTATTTTACAAATGGGTCAGAAATATTTTTGTGGATTTTTATTTGAAGACATAAACTCAATTGGGCCATTAGTTTCCGAGATATTGGGGAAACCTATTCTGACGTTCTTGAGGCAGCTACGGACCTAATTGCTACGCATAAAAATTACGAATTTTTTCCTCGAATTTTGGTTTTTACAAATTTTCACAAATTAAAGTATTAAATTCGGCACTGCCGAATTTAATACTTTAATTTGTTCATATTCAATTTTTTAAATCCTTACATTTAAAATTTGGCACGGCCGAACTTTAACTTATTGAAATTCAAATTTGTTTAAATTCTTACATTTAAATACTATGTGAATTTAAAATTTATACTTATGGAGACAGAAGCCATGAGTGCAACTCATATCCCTTCAAAGCCTTTGAAATAAAAAGAGTTCGAATATCTCTATATAAAGATTCTATGTGTGAATTTATATAATTGGATAAATGTTAATAATTTTACAACAAATGATGTAAACTTAATAATAGCGAATTTCAATCATTAATTAGAAGAAATTAATATTTAAAGCACTTAAACATTTCTAGACTAATCACCTTTTTTAAATGAAGTAAACCCCAAATAAAATTAAATAATTCCTAAACAAATTGTTAGGCTTTCTTTCCTTTTAAAATTAATTCATATTGAAATAACTTCCATTTTTTAAACGATTTCAGACCCAAAAAAAACATTAAATAGAGCCCAATTATTATTATTATTATTATTATTATTATTATTATTATTATTATTATTATATTATTATTATTATTATTTAATTTTAGTAGGTATTCTTTCACTTCTCATAAAATTTAGCACAACAATATCCTACTTCTACAGAATATAACTGCGTCAAATATTAGCACATTAAGAGGGCTTTTAAAAGTTTTTTATATAGGAGCACTTGAAAACACACACTTAAAATACACTGGAATTATTGTCGAAAAGAAACTTACCAAATTGGCAATAGAATTCCACTTAAATAAACACTTTAAAAAATACAAAACAACTTATCTGGTTTCATCTTACGGAAACTTGTAAAGATTTCTGTTTCTAAATTGACAATCCATAACACTTTTGTGACTCCTGAATAGAAAAATTGTTTTATGATATTGGATAATATAACACAAAATATATACTTACATTTTCACAATATTTTTAGGAAATTTCCCTCATGTCCAATTTCAATGTTTCTCTCTCACATATGCTATAGAAATTGTATTTTGATTAGATTTAGGCGAAAACATTATATATTTCGCGCTAAAATCATTTTTTTAAGTGAACAAAATTATTGTTGACAATAACACTTATTGAAATAAAACGTATTGCTGTTTTATTTAAATTTTAGGATGATAAGATTCATATATGTTAATAGTATTGACATATTAGCCTCCAAAGCTGAAAATTCTCTATCCTGGTCTGCAGATAGAGTTTATTGAAAAAGTTTGTTGAGAGTGTAGTAAAATAGAAATTACATCATTAAAGGTTTGTTATCTTCACGGACATTGTTGACATTTGGAAATATGATAAAAATGTCAAGATAGTGGAATAAAACGAAAAACAAAAACTAAAATTTTGTTATTGTTTTCGACATAGAATTGTCATCACATTGACGATTTTTATATTTGTTTATTAATATGCAAAACTTCGCAACATTATATTTGTTAATTTATTTATTTAAAATTTAAAAAAAAATTATAAAAATAAACAGTGTGGGATATTTTTTAAAATAATCAATTTAAGTATATTAAACGAATTTTATATATTGTTTTTTTTTTTTTTTTTTGTTTTTAGTATATAATAGTGTACGATTTTAAAACCAAATTTGTTTTTATATAAAAAAATATTTGTGTTTTATATTTTTAAGTGTATGTCTAACACACAATCACACAAAAATTAAAAATATGTATGCATAAAAAAATAATGTAAACAAACGTTGAATAGCCAATATGACGGTAAATAAGATAAAATAAAATCAGCTGATCAGTGTCAATCAATCAGCTTTTTTATTAAATTCGTTTAGTTTTGATCTTTTGTGTCGACTAGCTTAGTTATAAAAAAATTAAATTTTATTCAGAAAAAGTTAAGATGTAAAACTTCTTATATTATATGGACGAATTAATTTTAAATTTGTTTACTATCATACTTAATGTAAAAACTTACCAATACTTGCCATCTTTTCGAAGAATTGGCAGTGCTTTTTCCATAATTTGCTGATAAAATTTTAAATTTTTTTCCAGTCTCCGTATTGTTTCTAAGTAATCAGCACGATCCAATTGAAATTCAACTTGTAAATCAGAAACTTCTCTTTCAAGAGCTCGACATTTTTGACGTAAAAGTTTTAAATGTTCATTTTTAGCATTCAATTCTTGCTGAATGGATGTATAGTGTCCTTGCAAAATATCACGATCTTCGCTTTGTTCGACACGACTCAATACATGAGCTAAAGCACTCAAGCGCCTCTGTGCATCAAGTTTTTTCTTTTGTCTTCTCTCTTTTAATTGTATATCGTTTGCTCGTTCTCCACCAATTAAGGCTTGTTTAATCATTTCTATTCGCTTACATGCTTCTAATTGTAAAATTTTGTTTCCGTGCGTACTTTGCTGTTCAGCAGATTTATTTCCTGGAGATTCCTCATGATTTGTACTTTGCAGTTTTAAACGCGTCAATTGTTCTTCATAATTTTGTTTTAGTTCCTCCATTTCTTGAATTCTTTGTTCCTTTTCTCGTTTTTCCCGTATATGCTCATCCCGTAAACGTTCCATTTCCGCCTGCATTTCACTTTTTATTTTTTGACTTTCTTCATCTAACCAAGCCAATGTTGTTTGAGGAGGTCTGTTAGCTTCCCCGGTAATTTGATTACTACTATTTGGACTAATCTCACTAACATTATTTGCTTCTAACATTTTTTTTAATTTTATAATTTCTTCTTGATATTCTCGCAGCTTGGCATCTTTTGGATCTTCATTGATCTTTGGCTTATTGAAAATATTTTTTGCACGTGAAGCATATCGTAATGTTGAAATCGTTTCGTCGTAATTTGTGTGCGCTGGAGATATACACGCAATCATTAAAGTTTTTGTATTTCCACCTAAGGAATCCTATATAAAATTTAATAATACTTAATCTAATACCACATCTAAATCATAATTTTTTGAAAATATTAAATTTAAGCGTAATTTTATGAAATTTGTTAAAAATTTCTATTTTGAGATAAGGAAAAACCTAAAGGATTTAAATAAGACCCACTTTTTGCATTAAAGTATTCAACAGATCAAAATTATAAATTACGAATAAACTTAGGCATATAATTTTAATTTCATATTATAAGTAATTCTTAGCTCTTAATTCGATAGCATTTTAGATATTCGATAACTAATATTTGCTTTTATCGGCGTTACCTCTCCCTCTGATCCTATTCGTGCTATATTTTGCTTAGTAAAAAAGTTCCGAGAGAAATTATTTGAGATAAAATCCTAATACTCCTACTTCAATAATTCTTTCAATATTCGATAATCAATCTATCCGTCTTACATTTAGTACACTTAAGCAGTTTCTTGAGAAAGTGATTGGGACCAAATTTGAATACTCTCGCTGAAATAGTTCTTAAACACTCGCTAATCAATATTTGCTTTGTATGGGGGTACCCCTCCCCCAGATCCTATCGGAATTTTATAGCCTGTTACTTTTGTAAAATCGGTCCAATAGTTTAGCTTTCTATAAGTCGCAAACGAACACAGATTCATTATTATATCTATGTATATAGATTTACATTTAAGAAGATTTATGTAATTTAAAAAAGTTTTTCGGTAGTGAGTCTTGCATGGGATTTCAAAAAATGATGATTGATGATTTTCTACGATCCTGAAAAGTTTACTATTATAAGTAGCAATATCGGATCAATAATTTAAAATATACATAACGATATCTCAGATAGCACCAAACTCAAGCATATATCCTTTGTAAATTTTCTATTATAAGCATACATTATTGTAATGATATTAACATTATGTGGGATATATGCAGTAAATGATATTCGGAAGTGGCTCTTGTATCGAAACTATAAGTCAAAATTAAAAAATGTACAAATCATAAAATTTGCAAATAGATTTATTTTATAAAAAAAACTAAGCAAATTTCGTTAAAATGTTTTGTGTTTGGCATTTTTAGTAGGTAAAAACTTGAGCTTAAATAGCTCATTTACATGGACAATGGGGTGGGTCTAAAAAAAAGTTGTATCGGTCACTCCCCAGTATGAAAGAGAAGTTGATGCTATTTTCAGAAATCCAAAAATCATTTTTTTGCCACGCCCAAAATAAAGCCCTTTTATTTGTTTGTATATAATCAGATCGCAACAAATTGTTCTTCATTATTTGAATTCGGCTCTATTTTGTCTTTTGATAATTTTTTAATCTGACATCATTTTCTAGTACTCCCTTCTAGCACTTCGGATCATTCCCTCTTGGGCGCTACTATTTATATATGAAACGATTAGCCTTTTACGACAAAGTAAGATAAGTATTTAAAATAGTCGGTTTTTTCGACCATACACGATTTTTTTTTGGTGATTTGGGGAATGTTGATTTATTTTGCAAAGTAAAACATTTTTGAAATGTGTAAATGCTGTAATAATAAGTGAAACATCCTTGGTGATAAATTATAGAATTTTTCTCATTATTATGAAATAAACACGGTATGTTTTTCTTTACATTTTTTGGGGAATATTTAGAGCTTCGTAACTAATTTGGGTCAGATTCAAGTGATTCCAGATTGTGGAATATCATATAGGTTCGTTTTCCATAACGTAATAGCCCTTATAAAAATTAAAATGTTGCAACTTCCATTTTAAGCTCTTTTGAAGCTTATGTCTTATATTTTTAATTTAGATTCCCTGAAAAACACGGTATTATGTCACTTAATCTAATAAATCGTAAACTTTTTCTAAAGTAATACTAGCCCTGGCGGAGAACTTGTATTCTAGTTTAAATTAACTTGTATTATCTCTTTTATACAGATTAATGAACATTGTAATCAATAGTAAGTAAAGTGAGCATTGTAGTTTTTTAATCCTCTAAGTTCCTGCACACATTAGAAGTGGGTAATTAACACTAAACAAGCAAGTAATAAATAGTTAATAAAATTCGATTGCAAAATAAAACATTTAATGTGTCAGTACCAATTAAAATTTTTAAGGAATAAATTCCATTCTTAAATTCTCAACGAAATTCTTAAAAAAACGCTTTGTATGAACTTAGTGCCATACACCCGAATGTCTTGTATAATATTAAAAAACATAAAAAATTAAACTATTTACCTGAAGAAGACGTGTCAGTTTTGAATCCCGATAAGGTATGTGTTTAGTTTTACCATCAACTAATGCTGATATAACGTTACCTAATGCTGACAACGATAGATTAATTTTTGTGGCCTCTCTTAATCGTTCGCCAACAGCTCCGGTTTTATTTTGTCGTTCTGAACCTGCCAAGTCTACTAAATTCAATTTTCCACGTCGAATACCACCCGCTACTGATATTTTTTCGACACTGTCTTCCTCGATAGGTATTTGTTCCAAACTAATTGTGAATATTGAATGTGAACGTGAACTATTTGCATTCATTAAAGTTGCACCAACTACGCGATTGCGGTTACCCATATTAAGAAGATTGTAACATTCTTCTGCATTTACCACCGTGTGAGTACTAAGTGTAGGAACGGTAACACCAACACCATGTTGTTCTTTTAAAGCATGATTGGCATTAAGATCTTCATATGGATTGAGTAGATCACGTATGTTTTCGTTATATATTTCTAGATAACTCACCATGGCCAAATAACGTATGCCAGTTGCTACTGAAATACCTTCAAAAATGTGATCAAAAGAACATGTAATAATTCCACCGCGCTCCTTAGGATTATCAGAACCCTAAAAATGAATTGATCAGAAACACACTAAAGAAAATAATTTAAATTCAGAAATAAATTCATAAAATACTTACCTGCATTGTAAAAGTTTTTCCACATCCTGTTTGTCCATATGCAAATATTGTACCGTTGTAACCTTCTAAAACATTATCCACAAGAGAATAACACGATTCATTATATAACAATTCCGTTCGATCTAATTCGCTATATACACTGTCAAAAGTGAACATTTTTGCAGGAGCTGTGGAGTCTGATGGATTATTCACAGAAACCGAACATTTATCAATTGAAACTATATTCTGGAAATAAATTATTGGTAATTCAGAACAAATTTAACAACAAATTGTTGCTTTTGCGTTATATCAATGTAATAAATCAAAAACTTATAAGAAATGTTAAGTATTCAAAATCTTCATAAATTTGAATAATTTTGTGCATTTTAAAACTTTTGTACCCTTCACCTGACTAGATTAGAAGTGTATATATAAGTTTGTCATTCCGCTTGTATATATTCTCGATTGGTACACAAAAAGAAATTGATTGAGCTATATCCGTCCTTGTGTCGGTTGAAATCAAATTTAAGAAGCCGACCTACGATTGGAATGCTTTCGAGAATTTTGCTATTGAAATCCAGGGAAATTGGTTCATAAATGGATATTAGCAAAAAAAAAACTGAGGTACTTAATTTTTTCTCATTTTAATGAAAGTGCACGATTGATTTGAGTGATACACCTTTTTCGTAGTTATTTTGGAAATGCTCCTATTTTTACTATAATGTGCAGGTTTTACAAATATTACTTTAAATACCCACGGTTACATACTTAAACTATTCTGTAAATGATTTTAACTCATGCCGTTTTTCAATTTCGTACAGGGATATATTATTGTATATAATCCTGATTGTGGAAAATAACATAGTACATGTTCTTACAATAATTGAAATGTTCCTATTCTTTTAAACTTGCCTTCCAAACTTTTTTAACATCCAAATATGCTACATTACATTTATAAAACAAATTACAAAAAATTGCCCAAAAGAAAAACATTTTCAATCTTTCCATAGTTTTGCAAACATTTATTTGACACTTTTCAAAGTGAATAAATTTCATATTTTATTGTTGTTGTATTCTTTCCGTCAATTAGGAATATTTTGGCGTCTTATAGTCGTAAACAGGTATAGCAACAGAGTGTTGAAATTAGTTGAAATTTTTCATAACATTATGAGGTCAAAGATGTATTTGACAAACTGTCCTTTGAAATCTTACATGTTTACCTCAATTTTACTCGTATTGTGTAAAATAATATATTTCTATAAAACAAAAACAAATGTTATTCAATTATTACTATATAAATTTTAATACTTTTCAAATAAACCAATTTTGAAAATACTAATATTAAAATATATTAGCATTTTTTTGAGAATATGTTGTAATGTTTTACGTTTTAAAAACTTTAGTTTATTTCCCTTTAAATAAACCTGACTGCAAACAAAGCGTCTAATTAGTTTCCAAATTACAAGAATCTATTTTGTTACACTTTTACGAGAACAACACTGTTAACGAATACTACATTAATAGGACTGTTCACTTAAGTTTGTCTTTACTATATCACATATAGACCAACTAACTACAGCAATTCATAATCTGTAACGTGCTGTTACTATATTCAAATTAATAATATTAATATTATTAATATAAATAACAACAATTAAACTGAAACAACTATCTCTTCGTATTAAAGTTTCTGCCAATCATCATTCATCGTGTCAACCACTCATCGTTCAGCCAGTCATAGTGTCAACAGTTCTTCGAACTAACGTGCGATCCCGATACTTAATTGTAGAATTTTGGAATTTGAGTAGTACTCAGGTACTACTTAATAACATGCGTAACAACTTAATGCCATTTTTTGGAAGATTCTAGCAAAATCAATAACATTTTCAAATAAACTCTGCATTAACAAGTGAAGTTTCTAAAACTTTTGTTGTTATCATTTTGCTAGAAGTTTCTAGAACATGCTCATGCATAGCTGCTACAGACCGGAGAACTCAAATCGGTTATAATTTAATAAAGTAATTAATATAGAAAATTAATTAATTAGAAATAAAAAATGTTTATTAATATAAAAATTATAAACAAAAACAAAAATTTTGATTGCTCATTAAGTGTTCCTGTGTTATATTTAAGAAAAACTTTTATATATTGTATACGTATTTCAAAATTAATAAACCGTTTTACATACAGATTTTTAATACCACTAATAAATTTCCCTCCCCACCTTTGATCCATAATGTCATAAAAACTTTTAATTTTTCGAAATTTACATCTATGCAGTTCGATTGTACTATCTACTAAAAATTCTAAAAAATTTCAGAAGCTTGCATAGATTCAATCAAATATACATTGTTTGTTAAAAGTTATTTTTTGCAAAAAAAGTATTTTTATAAGGAAATATATCTTTAGACGTCACAATATGTCATGACATACACGGAATTAGGTTCTGGAAATCGTCCTTTTTTTACAAATAAGCTGAAAAACTTTAAATTAGATAAAAGGTAGCGTTTTTGTAACTTCCGAAATTTAAACTGATTATATCATATTTTGACATCTGATTTTTTTGACAGCAATTTAAAAAAGTCATTACAAAGTTTGTTATATTCACTGCTTTTGAAAATGTTTGTTGAAAGTGTAAAAATAAAAAAATTGGATATCTTCACGAACATAGAGTTTATCAAATATATCTTTATAATCATAAATTGATGTCTATACGTTTGCAACTGTCAAATTATATTTCATTCCTAAATAAAACATGTGGACCTTATAACAATACATTTCTCCATTTTTTGCGCAATAAATGTTCAAACCTAAACTCGAGCAATGATGTTCAAACGTATGCCCTTATTCTGATTTACGACGATTTTCGTCTTTAGACATTAGTATTTTTTTTTCGGCTTTTGTTTATGAAAATAATGGTTGTTGTCTTTGATAATGACTGTTAACAATATAAAATATTTGATTCAGTAAAATTACTGAAGACGATTTGAAACTTCAAAATAAACGAAAAGAATTTTGTATTCGTCTTAGAATTACTCATATTGAATATATTGTATTTTGTTAGAAATGATACTAATTTTATATTTCATATTTGTAGAAAAAAGGTTAAAAAATGATTCCAACAAAGATTTCTTTTGGATTTATTCCTATGCTAATATTACTGTTTTTGAAAAGCGTCTTATACGTCAAATTGGATCAATATTTTGAATATTCTAGCCTATTACTTTTTATTATTCCGATTTCGATGATAAAACAGCACGTATATATGGTTATTGTGAATATCTAAGTCCAGTTACTTATCGAATCAATATACTTATTTTAAATAGGAATCTGCTTAGGAATAAAACAAGTAATATGTCAAAATTTCATTGAATTCGTACAATTGTTCAAGGTATAAGAGTGTTTCCAATACGTAGATTAACAAACAAATGGTTATGGCAAAATCTACTTAGAATTTGATTTGATTGAAGAGTATACAACTTTTTGAAGTTTTATATGATTCTTTATTATCTCAATACACCACAGGGTATAATGCGTTTGTGCAAAAATTGTATCGGGCGGAAAAAATGCGCTGCCAACATTTTTTGGGCATACCGTTCTTAATGAAATTTGGCATGTGTCACTTGTTTTTGGCTCAAAGACGATGCCAATTGAAATTGTCAAAAACATGGATGGAAAAAACATTAAAAAAGGTCAAAAAAATCAGAATTTCACAACTATTTATATGTTTTTTAACTATTAACACAATTTTTTATATTAACAGAACTTCAAATACAATTAGGGGATTTAAATTAAAAATGATGTGAAAAAACATATTTAGAATGCAGTTAATGAGTTGGCCGAAATTAAAATATATTTAGAGGAAATAATCATAAAATAAAATATTCCTAGTTAAAAAAGTAGAAGATTTAATCAAAGTTAATAAAAAATATCCACGTACGATGAAGACACTTTAATACAAGTAATTTGAAGCAAAGTGCAAAATGGCGGTCTTTTAAGAAATTATTATAAAGAAAGCTTTTAAACACAAAAAAAATACTGTGTTTAAAAGAAAAAATGTTAATTAAAAAGACTTTTTAGAAAGTATTTTTATATGTACATTCTTTAAAATACTACAATAATATTTGAAGACTAAATTTTTTATTATATTTACATTTTTATAATGAAATAATATATATTTTCCTTTAAGTCTAAGTAAGTTATGAAAGAAAAAATATTTAAAGATTATTTTTTATATTAAATTTTATTTCTTTATTAAACATGAATATGCTAAGTTAAGCCAAATATTAATACTATAAAATCATTTTATGTTTCTAATTTTTGTAAAGTTGTGTAAATTTTTATGCTTATTAAAAATAATTTATTTCAAGTATGAAGTTTAATATAAATCAAATTGAAAAATTAATAAGATTTATTTTTATATTCTAAACATTTAGTGACATTTTAATCCTACTTTTGAAGGACCTATAAGAAAAAAGAATAAACAGTAATTCTTCTGTTTTATATTTATGCTGCTGGAAGGTCTTCTTGCGATATCCTATAATTTGAATTATGAAACACATATTGAAAGTTTTGCTTGTAAAGATCTTCTCGCATTACATTTGTAAGAACCTTCCTGATTGCACTTTTTAGAAGACGTTCCAACAGTTCTTCATTAGCAGCCCTGTTAGAATATTTTGCCACAAGAAACTGTTAGAAGAAATAGTTTGCGTAACGAATTGGCAAGGCCTTGTTTCCAATGCAGAATGCGGGACGTGGCCTTCTGGTTACAAACAATGGCCTCAATAATACCCCTTCTTTTTACCACTAGGTTAATTTTTTGTAGGGTAGATGCAAACTGTATATGGAAAGATAACAACAATACAGGAAGAAAATTACTAATTTTTGAAAGTAGCAAATAAATGTTTGCAAAAATTAAGAAAGCTCTGAAAATGTGGAAATTATCGTCGATTATTTTGCATTTCTTCTTATATAATTTGAGTGGAATTTTTAAGGAATAAGAAGCTGTTTTATGACTGAAATAAAATTCTTCTATAGCAACGAAATATGTATGGATAATAAAAGAATTTTAAGTTGGAATTTTTATGAGGCAAATATATATTTGACAAACTGTATGTAAACGGTTTTTTGTAAATTTTAATATCTTTTCATTGATTTGTCAGTCCTTGATAATTGTTGTTACAATGTTTTCACACGAAGATATTAATTTCATGCATGGAAATGCACTTATAGCTACGTGTAAAAAAGCTTAGAAGAATTTTACATGGCGCAATTTTTTTGTTATTGTTACAAAATAGATCTGTTGTTCAGCAAAGAGCTATTGATTTCGTGTGGAACTAATGTTTGTGTAAGATCTTGTTTTTTGCAAATTGTGGTCTTATGGGTAAGTTTTAAGATCTGTTATTTCTGCTTACATGAATTTCTTGTTGAATTTAGGTTTTATTTAAAAAACAGAATATGAAACATCTAAAATTCGAGAAAATACCAGTAAAAAGATTGTCTAAATCGAAATCCGAAAGCTTTCTAGACATATCTACGGAAATTTTGCCAGAAGATGATGATGCTATAAATAGTGAGGATTCCGATATCAACTTTGAAAATGTGATAGTGCAAATGGGAAGCTGTGTGTCATTGAATAAACTGAGTACAACACCGAATATTAATGACATAGTATTCAGTTACTGGAAACCCAGAAGAAATAAGCTTAAGAAACACCAATAATAAAAATATTTGTAAAGGTGAAAAATGTGAAGAAAATGCATTCCAAATCCAAAACAAACAAGTGGAAAATTCAAAGGAGAGCGAAATGTTTGGAAATGTAATTTTTATGACAAATCATTTGAAATAGTTAAACCAAAATTTGACTACGAAGGTAAGGAAAAGTAAGAGTTGTAGTAGTATGATAAGAAAGTGTAATATTGAAGTTTTGAATAATTCTGTAAGACATTCCCCAAAATTCAATCAAAAGTACTGTTTTGGAATTATTTAGGCCCTAGAACGTGGTAAGAATAAATATATGATATATGTCCATTTTTACATAGATCTATATATATATATATATATATATATATATATATATATATATATATATATATATATATATATATTATATATATATATATATATATATATATATATATATATATATATATATATATTTATATATATATATATATATATACCTTGATAAAATGGTTGCACCAAATTTTAATTTAAATTTGCTTTTAATGGGGGTACTTATCCCCAGATCGTTCCGAGTTTTTGATAACCTATATTACTTACGAATATATAAGGATCACTCTGTAAACATTTTGCCAAAATCAGCCCTACAGTTTATCTGTTTATAAGTCCAACATAGAAACAAGCTTTAAATACATATGAAATTTTGCTCATGTTGCAACATATACTGGGTTTTTTAAAGTTCGACACAATCGCAAAAATCGGAATAGAATTTTTAAACTTTATTCTAAGCAACTTTGGGTAATTCATTTAACTATAATACAAATTCTGTATAAATATAATTTTAATTTGATAACCTATTAAGTTTTATTTCTCCAAACTTCTTGCATCAAAATTTTAGCGACTACCATAAAATATATTACTTTTAATTTAAATAAAAAGAAAATAATAGTAATAAGTAAGAATGCTAATACGTTATGTTTCGTACATAATCACACATATACTCACAGACGGAAATACTTAATGAGTCGTTTTTTCTACTGAATTGATTTTGATCATTTTGGGCAATGGAAATGAAGTACATATTGGCCAATGTGGCAATATATCTTATAATTTGTCGATTTATAATGGACATTTTTACCAAAGTTTTTCGGTTGAACTTTGAGGTCTATATATTTAAGTATACTGAACCTATTTTGCTGATTTAAAACAGGAATGTTAATATGCACTGTTCACCACATATGGTTTTGGAGGGTTTAAAAAAATAAATAAATATAAAAAATACAATACAAAGCCAGGCATATCGAAAATAGACATTGTAATACCTAAAGGTTGTTTTGTTGGTATTTCTTTTAATCGACAATACTCTTCGGGACTTTGTAAAATTTCTAAACAAAAATAAATCAATCAGAATTCGATGAAACATTCCTAAAATACGTAATACTCAGTTCGTTAGCAACAATTTCCTGATTGGTAATCCGCACTCATAAATATATTTTATTTGTTTAGTAAAAGCATTATTTCTCAATTATTTTAGAGCAGCTTGGGGATGAATTTCCATTAAATCTTCTGCATTCCGATTCGGTGGTAGAACAACATGCTGCTCGGAAAAATCTTCATTGCATAATTGATTTTCTAAAATAATACCAACTTGTTAAAAAAATTCTTAGAGATCTTACAAACAGCTACAAAAGTTCCTCTACATTTATGTAAATTCAACTGAATTTGTTAATTAAGATCAGGGCGTAGTAGAAAAGCTTTGTATTGTGACTGCAGCAGCATCAAAATCAAAACAAAGATTTTATCTGATTTGGATAATAATTTTTTATACATATTGAATATATCGAAGCATCTTTGTATCATAACCTTTTTCCAAATACTCTTCAATATATTACAACATTCTTCAGCATATTTTTTATCTAAATACATCTTTTGCTTTACAATAAAATTTTTCCTTTATGTACTATATGTGCCAGGAAATCGCTATAATAATCAAGCTTCAAATCTTTTTCATTTCTCTTTGTCATATTTTCAGTCAATACTGCTGTTTCAAAATTTAGCGTGTTTAAACTTTGGCTAGGAAGATCTAATTTGGATGAAATATATATATTTTAAATGGCATACCTCTCATTGATTTCAGTTTGTTCTGAAAAATTTATTATTAATCCATTGTAATTTTAAAATGCTTCCTGGCCTTATATTTCCAACTTCTAAACAATTCAGAATCAATTATAGACGCGTTATCGATAAAGGTATAAATTTTAAAAAATTTTTTGGCCTATTATTACTTGGAATAATATTGTTTCTGAATTAATATCTACAAGACAACTTTGAACTTTTTTTGCAATGTAACGGATTAATTTTTAAAGTAGAACCTTCAGAATTTTTAATGCAATCAAATATTATGAATTTAGTCACAGTTATCAATTTTATATAATTTTTTTAAATAACAACTTTTAGTATGATGTCCCAATTTCAGTTTTCAAGTCAATTTTTACTAGTTTACTACCTAAATTATATATGTAGTTTTGAATACTCAAAAAGTTGCAATTTGAAGACATGAAAGTCTCGTAAAAGCTTGTCAATCTTCCATCAATCCCGAAAATTTTGGAAAGGGACATTTTTTTGTTTGTGATTATTGATTGCGATAAATTAGAATGATTGAGGAGTAAAATTGATGAAGAAGTTTGAACTATATTTCAAAGTTTAGTAAAATAACTAATTATTTGTATGAGAAATAGATAGGAAAAAACTTGTAGTATAAAATGTAGATAATGAGGTGCTTTTATTAACATTCTTAACGGAATGTTTTATTAGAAATAGATATCACCGATATTTTGGGATTATTCAAACGTGCTACATTTGATTGCATAATCTGTAAATCATTTCTAATGGATGTTATTGAATTTTAAATGTTAGTATTTTTTTACTCCAGTAATAAATTTAATAATAAAATTTACCTCTTAGTGTTTGCCGAAAGAAGTTTTGTTTAAAACGGCAAATCGGTTCAATAGAAAAATGTTATAGACCGTTATATGCTATATTAAATTGAAAAACGATTATAACATATCAGATTGTTAAATTTTCATGAAATTTTGCACGCTGATATTGTCTTTGCAAAAAACAATACGAACTAAAAAGGTTGGTACGGGACACAGTGATTCGTTTCATGGACAAAAATACAAAGTATTCAGAAAGAACTAAAATTTGATTTAATGAAAGCTATTAAAATCAATATTAAAAAATGGCGGAGCTGAAATATACATTTGAAAAACTTAACTTAAAAAAAAAGCATTCATTAGGTAAAAAATTGTTTTCTTTTAATAATTTATGTTTGCTTTTTCTTCAATTTATTTTTAATTGTACTCATAGATTTACATTAAAAAAGACAAAATCCGAAAAATTAAACAAAACGAAAAAATATTTGTATTTTACACAAGCGATATTTTTTACATTTAGTGACATTTTCTTAAAATAGGAAAATAATTACCTTAAAAAAGAACGAGAAACGTGTATTTTTATTTTTTGATTTAATTTAATTATCAATACTTAAAGATTAATAATCAAAAGAGAACAGTTGCCGATTTGATATAAATGTAATATTGTCTTTCTACACAAATTTCAGAAAATATCAAATTTTTGATAGAAAAAAGACAAAACGTGTATTTTTATTGCCAATTTTTTGTTGATGTGTTTGAAAACTGTTAGATAAAATTTAATGAAATTTGGGAAATTAATAAAGCCTTTACAGCAAATAATTTATATACAAAAATTGTTGATATAACGATCGGGGAGTGATATCCTCCTTACAAACTATATATTCATTATCGCATATCTCTGTTATTATTACAGGAAATTTAGCGTATGGATAAATATGTTCCCGCAGTTATGATCGTAATAGAGGGTTCTAAAAAATATAGCATCTTCAAAATATAGAATATAGCATACTCGTAATTCCATTTAGTTTCAGTTTTGAATTTCTGGATTTGAAATTTATTTAATCACTTTAATTTTATTTTTTCTTCTTTTTAAGATTTGTCAACGTAATTTGTAATCGACTTGAGATTTTTTTTAAATTTCCAAGTCAATATTCCAAATTACCTTAATAATATAAACAAAATAAAAAGATAGGTTAAGAATCTTTTGTAAAACAATTTAGAAAAAGAGAATACCGTAAATGTTACAGAATTATTTCAAAAACTTAACCAAAAATGTTAAAATAAGTTAAAATAAACTAAAAATAATTTAAAAATTTATTAATTAAATTGTTAAATTATAGGGAGATTCCATTCTGCAATGGAAACTAAAAATGTAAATCCAATTTGTAATGGTTTGAGTGAAGTAGAAGAACTCAGAAAGCGTGGCAGCAAACCTAAGAATTTAGATATACAACCTAAGACAAGAGGTAGAAAATCTAAAACGTTAAATACACTAGAAGATAAAAAACCCAATCGCAACAACATTTTAAAATATTACAACATACAATACAAGCATTTACGAAATCCAGTCAAACAAAATGATAACAAGATCTTTAATTCCTATCAAGCAAATAAAATTCATTCAGATACTTTTATTTCATTAATCAGAAATGAGAATAATTCAGAAAACGAATTGGAAAAAACAAAACGTGCTTTAAAAACTTAAAAAATCAATGTAAATCTGGGATATGTAGCAAGAACTTAAAGAAAATTACATGAAAATTAACAAACGTGTTGGAAAACGTAAATCTCTAACAGATAAAAACACTTCGACTAATACAGAAGGAATATTAAAATACTTAAGCGTTAAAAATAAAGATATTAATCAAAACGATAATTTAAAAGCACCAATGAATAAAAATACTAACACTCAATCAATTGAAATTAAAAACTCTTCTACAATATCGGAAGAAAAAAATATTCAAATTAATTTGATTATAAGTGACACTTATGAAAGCGGTCAATAAATACGGAAGAAACAAGTACCCAAAGCAGAAGACAAAGCAGTCCAAATTCAAGATTCACTTCAGCATATTTAATTCATAATAATGGAAACTGTCAAAATGTGACAGGGCAATATTTTGATAAAGTAAATGTCGCAAAAAATATTAAAAGCAAAATGAATAGAAGAATGTGTAAAGGACAAAGTAAAAATTATATGATTAGAAATATTCCAAAAAATCGACTTGAGGAAGCATTGGACATGATTAACAGTTCCTTATGGAAGATCGAAATTTGTCATGTAATCCTGGTATACATTCATACTGGGAATCAAATGATTTTCAAGCATCTAAAGAAAACATTAAACTAAAATTTTGCTCGTCAATACCTTCTTCGTCGTGAATTGAGCAGTTTACTGGGAATCAAATGATTTTCAAGCATCTAAAGAAAACATTAAACTAAAATTTGCTCGTCAATACCTTCTTCGTCGTGATTGGAGCAGTTTATGTACACTTCTGCATTTACCTAATACAGATTTAAATATTCTTTCCTATATTGTCAAAGGTAAAAATATGTTTTAAATTGCATATGGTGTAATTTTTTAAAGTTTATCTAATTTACAGTATGCTATCTTATTAATGGCACAAACGGACAGTGAACAATTTGATGCGGTAGTGCAATATATTAAAGTACAACTTCCAGCAATTTGTTCAACTATTAGATAAACAAAAAGAGGGTTCCTTAAATGTTTTATTTTCACTTTGTCTTGAAATAAATGAATACTTCTCATGAAGGATTGATTTGTATGTACATAATCTCCAAATTGAAAAAATCGGGTTTGTGATCAATAAGAGGTAAAATAATCCAGAATCATTATCGCTTTTTGCAGAATTATTGTTATTATTATTTTCAGAATTATTGTTATTATTATTTTTCAGAATTGTTGTTATTATTACTTTCAGAATTTTGATATTATTTTTGCATTATTTCAAATAAAAAAGGAAATGAAAACAAATCTGTAACTTTCGAATGATTAGTGGCAAGAAAAGTTGAGGGATAGGCAAGGTGGGCAAGTTTTAAAGTTTTGAGCTGAATTTTTGTAAACTTTTTGGCGCG
>PYHX02000312.1:2944413-2976815 GCA_004302925.2 Cochliomyia hominivorax | reverse complement strand
TTAAACGAATTTTATATATTTGTTTTTTTTTTTTTTTTTGTTTTTAGTATATAATAGTGTACGATTTTAAAACCAAATTTGTTTTATATAAAAAAATATTTGTGTTTTATATTTTTAAGTGTATGTTAACACACAATTCACACAAAATTAAAAATATGTATGCAAAAAAAAAATAATGTAAACAAACGTTGAATAGCCAATATGACGGTAAATAAGATAAAATAAAATCAGCTGATCAATGTCAATCAATCAGCTTTTTTATTAAATTCGTTTAGTTTCGATCTTTGTGTCGACTAGCTTAGTTATAAAAAAATTAAATTTTATTCAGAAAAAGTTAAGATGTAAAACTTCTTATATTATATGGACGAATTAATTTTAAATTTGTTTACTATCATACTTAATGTAAAACTTACCAATACTTGCCATCTTTGCGAAGAATGGCAGTGCTTTTTCCAATATTTGCTGATAAAGATTTTAAATTTTTTTTCTAGTCTCCGTATTGTTTCATAGTATCAGCACGATCCAATTGAAATTCAACTTGTAAATCAGAAACTTCTCTTTCAAGAAGCATCGACATTTTTGACGTAAAAGTTTTAAATGTTCATTTTTAGCATTCAATTCTTGCTGAATAGATGTATAGTGACCTTGCAAAATATCACGATCTTCGCTTTGTTCGACACGACTCAATACATGAGCTAAGCACTCAAGCGCCTCTGTGCATCAAGTTTTTTCTTTTGTCTTCTCTCTTTTAATTGTATATCGTTTGCTCGTTCTCCACCAATTAAAGGCTTGTTTAATCATTTCTATTCGCTTACATGCTTCTAATTGTAAAATTTTGTTTCCGTGCGTACTTTGCTGTTCAGCAGATTTATTTCCTGGACGATTCCTCATGATTTGTACTTTGCAGTTTTAAACGCGTCAATTGTTCTTCATAATTTTGTTTTAGTTCCTCCATTTCTTGATTCTTTGTTCCTTTTCTCGTTTTTCCCGTATATGCTCATCCCGTAAACGTTCCATTTCCGCCTGCATTTCACTTTTTATTTTTTGACTTTCTTCATCTAACCAAGCCAATGTTGTTTGAGGAGGTCTGTTAGCTTCCCCGGTAATTGATTACTACTATTTGGACTAATCTCACTAACATTATTTGCTTTCTAACATTTTTTTTAATTTTATAATTTCTTCTTGATATTCTCGCAGCTTGGCATCTTTTGGATCTTCATTGATCTTTGGCTTATTGAAAATATTTTTTGCACGTGAAGCATATCGTAATGTTGAAATCGTTTCGTCGTAATTTGTGTGCGCTGGAGATATACACGCAATCATTAAAGTTTTTGTATTTCCACCTAAGGAATCCTATATAAAATTTAATAATACTTAATCTAATACCACATCTAAATCATAATTTTTGAAAATATTAAATTTAAGCATAATTTTATGAAATTTATTAAAATTTCTATTTTGAGATAAGGAAAAACCTAAAGGATTAAATAAGACCGACTTTTTACATTATAGTATTCAACAGATCAAAATTATAAATTACGAATGAACTTTAGGCATACAATTTTAGTTTCATATTATAAGTAATTCTATAGCTCTTAATTCGATAGCATTTTAGATATTCGATAACTAATATTTGCTTTTATTGGGGTTACCTCTCCCTCTGATCCTATTCGTGCTATATTTTGCTTAGTAAAAAAGTTCCGAGAGAAATTATTTGAGATAAAATCCTAATACTCCTACTTCAATAATTCTTTCAATATTCGATAATCAATCTATCCGTCTTACATTTTGTACACTTAAGCAGTTTCTTGAGAAAGTGATTGGGACCAAATTTGAATACTCTCGCTGAAATAGTTCTTAAACACTCGCTAATCAATATTTGCTTTGTATGGGGGTACCCTCCCCCAGATCCTATCGGAATTTTTATAGCCTGTTACTTTTGTAAAATCGGTCCAATAGTTTAGCTTTCTATAAGTCGCAAACGAACACAGATTCATTATTATATCTATGTATATAGATTTACATTTAAGAAGATTTATGTAATTTAAAAAGTTTTTCGGTAGTGAGTCTTGCATGGGATTTCAAAAAATGATGATTGATGATTTTCTACGATCCTGAAAAGTTTACTATTATAAGTAGCAATATCGGATCAATAATTTAAAATATACATAACGATATCTCAGATAGCACCAAACTCAAAGCATATATCCTTTGTAAATTTTCTATTATAAGCATACATTATTGTAATGATATTAACATTATGTGGGATATATGCAGTAAATGATATTCGGAAGTGGCTCTTGTATCGAAACTATAAGTCAAAATTAAAAAATGTACAAATCATAAAATTTGCAAATAGATTTATTTTATAAAAAAAACTAAGCAAATTTCGTTAAAATGTTTTGTGTTTGGCATTTTTAGTAGGTAAAAACTTGAGCTTAAATAGCTCATTTACATGGACAATGGGGTGGGTCTAAAAAAAAGTTGTATCGGTCACTCCCCAGTATGAAAGAGAAGTTGATGCTATTTTCAGAAATCCAAAAATCATTTTTTTGCCACGCCCAAAATAAAGCCCTTTTATTTGTTTGTATATAATCAGATCGCAACAAATTGTTCTTCATTATTTGAATTCGGCTCTATTTTGTCTTTTGATAATTTTTTAATCTGACATCATTTTCTAGTACTCCCTTCTAGCACTTCGGATCATTCCCTCTTGGGCGCTACTATTTATATATGAAACGATTAGCCTTTTACGACAAAGTAAGATAAGTATTTAAAATAGTCGGTTTTTTCGACCATACACGATTTTTTTTTGGTGATTTGGGGAATGTTGATTTATTTTGCAAAGTAAAACATTTTTGAAATGTGTAAATGCTGTAATAATAAGTGAAACATCCTTGGTGATAAATTATAGAATTTTTCTCATTATTATGAAATAAACACGGTATGTTTTTCTTTACATTTTTTTGGGGAATATTTAGAGCTTCGTAACTAATTTGGGTCAGATTCAAGTGATTCCAGATTGTGGAATATCATATAGGTTCGTTTTCCATAACGTAATAGCCCTTATAAAAATTAAAATGTTGCAACTTCCATTTTAAGCTCTTTTGAAGCTTATGTCTTATATTTTTAATTTAGATTCCCTGAAAAACACGGTATTATGTCACTTAATCTAATAAATCGTAAACTTTTCTAAAGTAATACTAGCCCTGGCGGAGAACTTGTATTCTAGTTTAAATTAACTTGTATTATCTCTTTTATACAGATTAATGAACATTGTAATCAATAGTAAGTAAAGTGAGCATTGTAGTTTTTTAATCCTCTAAGTTCCTGCACACATTAGAAGTGGGTAATTAACACTAAACAAGCAAGTAATAAATAGTTAATAAAATTCGATTGCAAAATAAAACATTTAATGTGTCAGTACCAATTAAAATTTTTAAGGAATAAATTCCATTCTTAAATTCTCAACGAAATTCTTAAAAAAACGCTTTGTATGAACTTAGTGCCATACACCCGAATGTCTTGTATAATATTAAAAACATAAAAAATTAAACTATTTACCTGAAGAAGACGTGTCAGTTTTGAATCCCGATAAGGTATGTGTTTAGTTTTACCATCAACTAATGCTGATATAACGTTACCTAATGCTGACAACGATAGATTAATTTTTGTGGCCTCTCTTAATCGTTCGCCAACAGCTCCGGTTTTATTTTGTCGTTCTGAACCTGCCAAGTCTACTAAATTCAATTTTCCACGTCGAATACCACCCGCTACTGATATTTTTTCGACACTGTCTTCCTCGATAGGTATTTGTTCCAAACTAATTGTGAATATTGAATGTGAACGTGAACTATTTGCATTCATTAAAGTTGCACCAACTACGCGATTGCGGTTACCCATATTAAGAAGATTGTAACATTCTTCTGCATTTACCACCGTGTGAGTACTAAGTGTAGGAACGGTAACACCAACACCATGTTGTTCTTTTAAAGCATGATTGGCATTAAGATCTTCATATGGATTGAGTAGATCACGTATGTTTTCGTTATATATTTCTAGATAACTCACCATGGCCAAATAACGTATGCCAGTTGCTACTGAAATACCTTCAAAAATGTGATCAAAAGAACATGTAATAATTCCACCGCGCTCCTTAGGATTATCAGAACCCTAAAAATGAATTGATCAGAAACACACTAAAGAAAATAATTTAAATTCAGAAATAAATTCATAAAATACTTACCTGCATTGTAAAAGTTTTTCCACATCCTGTTTGTCCATATGCAAATATTGTACCGTTGTAACCTTCTAAAACATTATCCACAAGAGAATAACACGATTCATTATATAACAATTCCGTTCGATCTAATTCGCTATATACACTGTCAAAAGTGAACATTTTTGCAGGAGCTGTGGAGTCTGATGGATTATTCACAGAAACCGAACATTTATCAATTGAAACTATATTCTGGAAATAAATTATTGGTAATTCAGAACAAATTTAACAACAAATTGTTGCTTTTGCGTTATATCAATGTAAATAAAATCAAAAACTTATAAGAAATGTTAAGTATTCAAAATCTTCATAAATTTGAATAATTTTGTGCATTTTAAAACTTTTGTACCCTTCACCTGACTAGATTAGAAGTGTATATATAAGTTTGTCATTCCGCTTGTATATATTCTCGATTGGTACACAAAAAGAAATTGATTGAGCTATATCCGTCCTTGTGTCGGTTGAAATCAAATTTAAGAAGCCGACCTACGATTGGAATGCTTTCGAGAATTTTGCTATTGAAATCCAGGGAAATTGGTTCATAAATGGATATTAGCAAAAAAAAAACTGAGGTACTTAATTTTTTCTCATTTTAATGAAAGTGCACGATTGATTTGAGTGATACACCTTTTTCGTAGTTATTTTTCTTTGGAAATGCTCCTATTTTTACTATAATGTGCAGGTTTTACAAATATTACTTTAAATACCCACGGTTACATACTTAAACTATTCTGTAAATGATTTTAACTCATGCCGTTTTTCAATTTCGTACAGGGATATATTATTGTATATAATCCTGATTGTGGAAAATAACATAGTACATGTTCTTACAATAATTGAAATGTTCCTATTCTTTTAAACTTGCCTTCCAAACTTTTTTAACATCCAAATATGCTACATTACATTTATAAAACAAATTACAAAAAATTGCCCAAAAGAAAAACATTTTCAATCTTTCCATAGTTTTGCAAACATTTATTTGACACTTTTCAAAGTGAATAAATTTCATATTTTATTGTTGTTGTATTCTTTCCGTCAATTAGGAATATTTTGGCGTCTTATAGTCGTAAACAGGTATAGCAACAGAGTGTTGAAATTAGTTGAAATTTTTCATAACATTATGAGGACAAAGATGTATTTGACAAACTGTCCTTTGAAATCTTACATGTTTACCTCAATTTTACTCGTATTGTGTAAAATAATATATTTATATAAAACAAAAACAAATGTTATTCAATTATTACTATATAAATTTTAATATTTTTAAATAAACCAATTTTGAAAATACTAATATTAAAATATATTAGCATTTTTTTTGAGAATATGTTGTAATGTTTTACGTTTTAAAAACTTTAGTTTATTTCCCTTTAAATAAACCTGACTGCAAACAAAGCGTCTAATTAGTTTCCAAATTACAAGAATCTATTTTGTTACACTTTTACGAGAACAACACTGTTAACGAATACTACATTAATAGGACTGTTCACTTAAGTTTGTCTTTACTATATCACATATAGACCAACTAACTACAGCAATTCATAATCTGTAACGTGCTGTTACTATATTCAAATTAATAATATTAATATTATTAATATAAATAACAAAAATTAAACTGAAACAACTATCTCTTCGTATTAAAGTTTCTGCCAATCATCATTCATCGTGTCAACCACTCATCGTTCAGCCAGTCATAGTGTCAAAAGTTCTTCGAACTAACGTGCGATCCCGATACTTAATTGTAGAATTTTGGAATTTGAGTAGTACTCAGGTACTACTTAATAACATGCGTAACAACTTAATGCCATTTTTTGGAAGATTCTAGCAAAATCAGTAACATTTTCAAATAAATTCTGCATTAACACGTGAAGTTTTTAAAACTTTTGTTGTTATCATTTTGTTAGAAGTTTCTAGAACATACTCATGCATAGCTGCTACAGACCGGAGAACTCAAATCGGTTCTAATTTAATAAAGTAACTAATATTGAAAATTAATTAATTAGAAATAAAAAATAGTTTATTAATATAAAAATTATAAACAAAAACAAAAATTTTGATTGCTCAGTAAGTGTTCCTGTGTTATATTTAAGAAAAACTTTTATATTTTGAAATACGTATACAATATACGTATTTCAAAATTAATAAACCGTTTTACATACAGATTTTTAATACGACTAACAAATTTCACTATTTGCCAAAATTTCCTACCTTTGGTCCATAATATCGTAAAAACTTTTAATTTTTCGAAATTTACATCTATGCAGTTCGATTGTACTATCTACTAGATATTCTAAAAAGTTTTAGAAGTTTGCATGGAGTCAATCAAATATACATTGTTTGTTAAAAGTAATTTTTTGCAACAAAAAGTTTTTTTATGAGGAAATATATTTTTAGATGTCACAATATGTCATGACATACGCGGAATTAGGTTCTGAAATTCGTTTTTTTAAATAAGCTGAAAAACTTTAAATTAAATAAAAGGTAGCGTTTTTGTAACTTCCGAAATTTAAACTGATTATATCATATTTTGACATCTGATTTTTTTGACAGCAATTTAAAAAAGTCATTACCAAGTTTGTTATATTGACTCCTTTTAAAATGTTTGTTGAAAGTGTAAAAATAAAAAAATTGGATATCTTCACGAACATAGAGTTTATCAAATATATCTGTATAATCATAAATTGATGTCTACACATTTGCAACTGTCAAATTATATTTCATTCCTAAATAAAACATGTGGACCTTATAACAATACATTTCTCCATTTTTTGCGCAATAAATGTTCAAACCTAAACTTACATTAGACATTAGTATTTTTTTTCGGCTTTTGTTTATGAAAATAATGGTTGTTGTCTTTGATAATGACTGTTAACAATATAAAATATTTGATTCAGTAAAATTACTGAAGACGATTTGAAACTTCAAAATAAACGAAAAGAATTTTGTATTCGTCTTAGAATTACTCATATTGAATATATTGTATTTTGTTAGAAATGATACTAATTTTATATTTCATATTTGTAGAAAAAAGGTTAAAAAATGATTCCAACAAAGCTTTCTTTTGGATTTATTCCTATGCTAATATTACTGTTTTTGAAAAAGCGTCTTATACGTCAAATTGGATCAATATTTTGAATATTCTAGCCTATTACTTTTTATTATTCCGATTTCGATGATAAAACAGCACGTATATATGGTTATTGTGAATATCTAAGTCCAGTTACTTATCGAATCAATATACTTATTTTAAATAGGAATCTGCTTAGGAATAAAACAAGTAATATGTCAAAATTTCATTGAATTCGTACAATTGTTCAAGGTATAAGAGTGTTTCCAATACGTAGATTAACAAACAAATGGTTATGGCAAAATCTACTTAGAATTTGATTTGATTGAAGAGTATACAACTTTTTGAAGTTTTATATGATTCTTTATTATCTCAATACACCACAGGGTATAATGCGTTTGTGCAAAAATTGTATCGGGCGGAAAAAATGCGCTGCCAACATTTTTTGGGCATACCGTTCTTAATGAAATTTGGCATGTGTCACTTGTTTTTGGCTCAAAGACGATGCCAATTGAAATTGTCAAAAACATGGATGGAAAAAACATTAAAAAAGGTCACAAAAATCAGAATTTCACAACTATTTATATGTTTTTTAACTATTAACACAATTTTTTATATTAACAGAACTTCAAATACAATTAGGGGATTTAAATTAAAAATGATGTGAAAAAACATATTTAGAATGCAGTTAATGAGTTGGCCGAAATTAAAATATATTTAGAGGAAATAATCATAAAATAAAATATTCCTAATTAAAAAAGTAGAAGATTTAATCAAATTTAATAAGAAAATATCCACGTACGATGAAGACACTTTAATACAAGTAATTTGAAGCAAAGTGCAAAATGGCGGTCTTTTAAGAAATTATTATAAAGAAAGCTTTTAAACACAAAAAAAAAAAATACTGTGTTTAAAAGAAAAAATGTTAATTAAAAAGACTTTTTAGAAAGTATTTTTATATGTACATTCTTTAAAATACTACAATAATATTTGAAGACTAAATTTTTTATTATATTTACATTTTTATAATGAAATAATATATATTTTCCTTTAAGTATAAATATGTTATGAAAGAAAAAATATTTAAAGATTATTTTTTTATATTAAATTTATATTTTTTTATTAAACATGAATATGCTAAGTTAAGCTAAATATTAATATTATAAAATCATTTTATGTTTCTAATTTTTGTAAAGTTGTGTAAATTTTTATGCTTATTAAAAATAATTTATTTCATGTATGAAGTTTAGTATAAATCAAATTGAAAAATTAATAAGATTTTTTTATATTCTAAATATTTTAGTCCTACTTTTGAAGGACCTATAAGAAAAAAGAATAAACAGTAATTCTTCTGTTTTATATTTATGCTGCTGGAAGGTCTTCTTGCGATATCCTATAATTTGAATTATGAAACACATATTGAAAGTTTTGCTTGTAAAAATCTTCTCGCATTACATTTGTAAGAACCTTCCTGATTGCCCTTTTTAGAAGACGTTCCAACAGTTCTTCATTAGCAGCCCTGTTAGAATATTTTGCCACAAGAAACTGTTAGAAGAAATAGTTTGCGTAACGAATTGGCAAGGCCTTGTTTCCAATGCAGAATGCGGGGACGTGGCCTTCTGGTTACAAACAATGGCCTCAATAATACCCCTTCTTTTTACCACTAGGTTAATTTTTTGTAGGGTAGATGCAAACTGTATATGGAAAGATAACAACAATACAGGAAGAAAATTACTAATTTTTGAAAGTAGCAAATAAATGTTTGCAAAAATTAAGAAAGCTCTGAAAATGTGGAAATTATCGTCGATTATTTTGCATTTCTTCTTATATAATTTGAGTGGAATTTTTAAGGAATAAGAAGCTGTTTTATGACTGAAATAAAATTCTTCTATAGCAACGAAATATGTATGGATAATAAAAGAATTTTAAGTTGGAATTTTTATGAGGCAATATATATTTGACAAACTGTATGTAAACGGTTTTTTGCCAATTTTAATATCTTTTCATTGATTTGTCAGTCCTTGATATTGTTGTTACAATGTTTTCACACGAAGATATTAATTTCATGCATGGAAATGCACTTATAGCTACGTGTAAAAAAGCTTAGAAGAATTTTACATGGCGCAATTTTTGTTATTTATTTGTTATTGTTACAAAATAGATCTGTTGTTCAGCATAGAGCTATTGATTTCGTGTGGAACTAATGTTTGTGTAAGATCTTGTTTTTTGCAAATTGTGGTCTTATGGGTAAGTTTTAAGATCTGTTATTTCTGCTTACATGAATTTCTTGTTGAATTTAGGTTTTATTTAAAAAACAGAATATGAAACATCTAAAATTCGAGAAAATACCAGTAAAAAGATTGTCTAAATCGAAATCCGAAAGCTTTCTAGACATATCTACGGAAATTTTGCCAGAAGATGATGATGCTATAAATAGTGAGGATTCCGATATCAACTTTGAAAATGTGATAGTGCAAATGGGAAGCTGTGTGTCATTGAATAAACTGAGTACAACACCGAATATTAATGAACATAGTATTCAGTTACTGGATAACCCAGAAGAAATAAGCTTAAGAAACACCAATAATAAAAATATTTGTAAAGGTGAAAAATGTGAAGAAAATGCATTCCAAATCCAAAACAAACAAAGTGGAAATTCAAAGGAGAGCGAAATGTTTGGAAATGTAATTTTTTATGACAAATCATTTGAAATAGTTAAACCAAAATTTGACTACGAAGGTAAGGAAAAGTAAGAGTTGTAGTAGTATGATAAGAAAGTGTAATATTGAAGTTTTGAATAATTCTGTAAGACATTCCCGATGAAATCAACGAAATCAAAAATTCATCAAAAGTAACTGTTTGGAATTATTTAGGCCCTAGAACGTGGTAAGAATAAATATATGATATATGTCCATTTTTACATAGATCTATATATATATATATATATATATATATATATATATATATATATATATATATATATATATATATATATATATATATATATATATATATATATATATATATATATATATATATACAACATGCTGCTCGGAAAAATCTTCATTGCATAATTGATTTTCTAAAATAATACCAACTTGTTAAAAAAATTCTTAGAGATCTCTACAAACAGCTACAAAAATTCAACTGAATTTGTTAATTAAGATCAGGGCGTAGTAGAAAAGCTTTGTATTGTGACTGCAGCAGCATCAAAAACAAAACAAAGATTTTATCTGATTTGGATAATAATTTTTTTATACATATTGAATATATCGAAGCATCTTTGTATCATAACCTTTTTCCAAATACTCTTCAATATATTACAACATTCTTCAGCATATTTTTAATCTAAATACATCTTTTGCTTTACAATAAAAAATTTTTCCTTTATGTACTATATGTGCCAGGAAATCGCTATAATAATCAAGCTTCAAATCTTTTTCATTTCTCTTTGTCATATTTTCAGTCAATACTGCTGTTTCAAAATTTAGCGTGTTTAAACATTGGCTAGGAAGATCTAATTTGGATGAAATATATATATTTTAAATGGCATACCTCTCATTATGATTTCAGTTTGTTCTGAAAAATTTATTATTAATCCATTGTAATTTTAAAATGCTTCCTGGCCTTATATTTCCAACTTCTAAACAATTTCAGAATCAATTATAGACGCGTTATCGATAAAGGTATAAATTTTTAAAAATTTTTTGGTCTATTATTACTTGGAATAATATTGTTTCTGAATTAATATCTACAAGACAACTTTGAACTTTTTTGCAATGTAACGGGATTAATTTTAAAGTAGAACCTTCAGAATTTTTAATGCAATCAAATATTATGAATTTAGTCACAGTTATCAATTTTATATAATTTTTTTAAATAACAACTTTTAGTATGATGTCCCAATTTCAGTTTTCAAGTCAATTTTTACTAGTTTACTACCTAAATTATATTATGTAGTTTTGAATACTCAAAAAGTTGCAATTTGAAGACATGAAAGTCTCGTAAAAAGCTTGTCAATCTTCCATCAATCCCGAAAATTTTGGAAAGGGACATTTTTTTGTTTGTGATTATTGATTGCGATAAATTAGAATGAATTGAGGAGTAAAATTGATGAAGAAGTTTGAACTATATTTCAAAGTTTAGTAAAATAACTAATTATTTGTATGAGAAATAGATAGGAAAAAACTTGTAGTATAAAATGTAGATAATGAGGTGCTTTTATTAACATTCTTAACGGAATGTTTTATTAGAAATAGATATCACCGATATTTTGGGATTATTCAAACGTGCTACATTTGATTGCATAATCTGTAAATCATTTCTAATGGATGTTATTGAATTTTAAATGTTAGTATTTTTTTACTCCAGTAATAAATTTAATAATAAAATTTACCTCTTAGTGTTTGCCGAAAGAAGTTTTGTTTAAAACCGGCAAATCGGTTCAATAGAAAAATGTTATAGACCGTTATATGCTATATTAAATTGAAAAACGATTATAACATATCAGATTGTTAAATTTTCATGAAATTTTGCACGCTGATATTGTCTTTGCAAAAAACAATACGAACTAAAAAGGTTGGTACGGGACACAGTGATTCGTTTCATGGACAAAAATACAAAAGTATTCAGAAAGAACTAAAATTTGATTTAATGAAAGCTATTAAAATCAATATTAAATAATGGCGGAGCTGAAATATACATTTGAAAAACTTAACTTAAAAAAAAACGCATTCATTAGGTAAAAAATTGTTTTCTTTTAATAATTTAAGTTTGCTTTTTCTTCAATTTATTTTTAATTGTACTCATAGATTTACATTAAAAAAGACAAAATCCGAAAAATTAAACAAAACGAAAAAATATTTGTATTTTACACAGGCGATATTTTTTACATTTAATGACATTTTCCAAAATAGGAAAATAATTACCTTAAAAAAGAATGAGAAACGTGTATTTTTATTTTTTGATTTAATATAATTATCAATACTTAAAGATTAATAATCAAAAGAGAACAGTTGCTGATTTGATATAAATGTAATATTGTCTTTCTACACAAATTTCAGAAAATATCAAATTTTTTATAGAAAAAAGACAAAACGTGTATTTTTATTGCCAATTTTTTGTTGATGTGTTTGAAACTGTTAGATAAAATTTAATGAAATTTTGGGAAATTAATAAAGCCTTTACAGCAAATAATTTATATACAAAAATTGTTGGATAACGATCGGGGGAGTGATATCCTCCTTACAAACTAAATATTCAATATCGCATATCTCTGTTATTATTACAGGAAATTTAGCGTATGGATAAATATGTTCCCGCAGTTATGATCGTAATAGAGGGTTCTAAAAAATATAGCATATTCAAATATAGAATATAGCATACTCGTAATTCCATTTAGTTTCAGTTTTGAATTTCTGGATTTGAAATTTATTTAATCACTTTAATTTAATTTTTTCTTCTTTTTAAGATTTGTCAACGTAATTTGTAATCGACTTGAGATTTTTTTTAAATTTCCAAGTCAATATTCCAAATTACCTTAATAATATAAACAAAATAAAGAAGATAGGTTAAGAATCTTTTGTAAAACAATTTAGAAAAAGAGAATAACGTAAATGTTACAGAATTATTTCAAAAACTTAACCAAAAATGTTAAAATAAGTTAAAATAAACTAAAAATAATTTAAAAATTTATTAATTAAATTGTTAAATTATAGGGAGAGACCATTCTGCAATGGAAACTAAAAATGTAAATCCAATTTGTAATGGTTTGAGTGAAGTAGAAGAACTCAGAAAGCGTGGCAGCAAACCTAAGAATTTAGATATACAACCTAAGACAAGAGGTAGAAAATCTAAAACGTTAAATACACTAGAAGATAAAAAACCCAATCGCAACAACATTTTAAAATATTACAACATACAATACAAGCATTTACGAAATCCAGTCAAACAAAATGATAACAAGATCTTTAATTCCTATCAAGCAAATAAAATTCATTCAGATACTTTTATTTCATTAAATATCAGAAATGAGAATAATTCAGAAAACGAATTTGGAAAAAACAAAACGTGCTTTAAAAACTTAAAAAATCAATGTAAATCTGGGATATGTAGCAAGAACTTAAAGAAAAATTACATGAAAATTAACAAGCGTGTTGGAAAATGTAAATCTCTAACAGATAAAAACACTTCGACTAATACAGAAGGAATATTAAAATACTTAAGCTTTAAAAATAAAGATATTAATCAAAACGATAATTTAAAAGCACCAATGAATAAAAATACTAACACTCAATCAATTGAAATTAAAAACTCTTCTACAATATCGGAAGAAAAAAATATTCAAATTAATTTGATTATAAGTGACACTTATGAAAAGCGGTCAATAAATACGGAAGAAACAAGTACCCAAAGCAGAAGACAAAGCAGTCCAAATTCAAGATTCACTTCAGCATATTTAATTCATAATAATGGAAACTGTCAAAATGTGACAGGGCAATATTTTGATAAAGTAAATGTCGCAAAAAATATTAAAAGCAAAATGAATAGAAGAATGTGTAAAGGACAAAGTAAAAATTATATGATTAGAAATATTCCAAAAAATCGACTTGAGGAAGCATTGGACATGATTAACAGTTCCTTATGGGAAGATCGAAATTTGTCATGTAATCCTGGTATACATTCATACTGGGAATCAAATGATTTTCAAGCATCTAAAGAAAACATTAAACTAAAATTTGCTCGTCAATACCTTCTTCGTCGTGATTGGAGCAGTTTATGTACACTTCTGCATTTACCTAATACAGATTTAAATATTCTTCCTATATTGTCAAAGGTAAAAATATGTTTTAAATTGCATATGGTGTAATTTTTTAAAGTTTATCTAATTTACAGTATGCTATCTTATTAATGGCACAAACGGACAGTGAACAATTTGATGCGGTAGTGCAATATATTACAAGTACAACTTCCAGCAATTTGTTCAACTATTAGATAAACAAAAAGAGGGTTTCCTTTAAATGTTTTTTATTTTCACTTTGTCTTGAAATAAATGAATACTTCTCATGAAGGATTGATTTGTATGTACAATAATCTCCAAATTGAAAAATCGGGTTTGTGATCAATAAGAGGTAAAATAATCCAGAATCATTATCGCTTTTTGCAGAATTATTGTTATTATTATTTTCAGAATTATTGTTATTATTATTTTCAGAATTGTTGTTATTATTACTTTCAGAATTATTGATTTTATTTTTTGCATTATTTCAAATAAAAAAGGAAATGAAAACAAATCTGTAACTTTCGAATGATTAGTGCAAGAAAAGTTCAGGGATAGGCAAGGTGGGCAAGTTTTAAGTTTTGAGCTTGAATTTTTGTAAACCTTTTGGCGCGCGTTGTGATTACATAGATCGAAAATAAAAATTATTCCGGGAAAAGTTTTATCATTTTTTAATTGTTCTATTGAAAATGTAATGAAGAATTAAAAATTTAAAAGGTTTATTTCGGATTGAATGGTTAAAAAAATATATATATATATATATATATATATATATATATATATATATATATATATATATATATATATATATATATATATATATATATATATATATATATATATATATATATATATATATATATATATATATATATATATTAATATATATATATATATATATCGAGCGAATTTATAACGAGCGAGCTTCATTATTTTTAAAAACGAATTGTAATGTTGTTGTTTAAAAACAAGATGGTTTGTATTTACAACACCAAAACGACTTTGTTGCAAATGTTATTGGAAAAAGATCACATCACCATCCTTCATAACTTCCATACAAAACTCTTAAAGCGTGTTTGATTAAAGATGCGGAGTAATTAATGCCTTATCACAATGATCTTTGTGCATTTTAAAGGGAGTTAGGGTACTTTCACTTACAAATACACATGCAATTAGGAAATTCGGGAAGGGTTTGACATTGTCCTAGCAATCCAATATCCTACGTTAACTATGGCGTTGTTACGAACGTTCTCGCCATCGATGTTAATCTTCCCATTAAATGGTTTCTGGCAAGGCAGTTTACAAAATTAAGACAACGTAATTTCCGTTTTGTATTTATCTGAATATACGACAATTCACAAACCTTTGACCAGTTCGGCATATGCCACACCCGTGATCAATTGGAGTGGTGATGAATTCTTCATGAACCCTTTCTTTTGTGGTCAGTTAGATGGTCCGAAGGTTTAGAACCTGAACCACTTTAATTATTGGGAGTCTTTCTGTGTAAAATAAAATGAAGGTTTATGTGGATGAACATGAAATGTTATTAATGAGTTAGTGTGTTAGGGTGCATTTAGGTTATTATTAAATTTTAATTAGTATAGGGTGGTAAGTTTAATAAATAAGTGATGTTGATACTATGGGTAGAGGTAATACTACTATTTTTGTAATTGGTCATGTTAATATTCCAGATGAAGTCTATAGATCAACAAGTCTACTTTTTCCATTACGACAAGGGTTAGCTTTGGTTACTCGACCCAGTAACCATTCGTTAGGAGGTTATATTGTCTAATTACTACAATATCAATAATTTTAATTCCTATACAGTTTATCAATAATTTAATGTTTATAATTAAAAAGTTTATGTTAAGTATTTGTCTTTAAATCAATTTATTTGATTTGACAAAATTGAAAACTTGACCAATTTGTTTATTTTTTCGAGGATACTTTTGATCATTATGTTAAATCGTGACATCAATTTATTCTCGTCGTTCTTGACTGAGAATTTTATGTTATATATTTACGAAATAATTAAATAATTCTTTCATTTCATATTTCTTTATTAGAATTTTGACATTATGCTCATAATTTTGCTAAATAACATTTTCTTGTTACTACAGTTTTTGTAAACAGTTAAGGTCTTTTGATATTTATATTTGATTTATAACCAACATCCCTAAATGTTCTTTAATCCGGTCGTCCTCACACTTTTCTTTGTACAGTAAAACAGTTTCTTTGGAGCTTTTTATTGGAACAGTCGTGAGAAATCCTTAATGAAATAATACGTTTAAATCAAAAAAGTTTTTAATTTTTTGCTCTACTATTCACTATTGCTCGCGCAAAGGCTGCCATTAGCTTTAAAACTATTTACTCCTGCTTCTTAAAAACCAACTATGTGTGGTGCACCTCGGTGTATGCAACGTCAAATTCTGGAAGATGTTGGTAGAAACAACAGATCCTTTTAGTTGTTTTAGGAAATCCCGTCGATGCTTCAATAGTTTATTAGCATTTATGAAGTAAGTTCCATTATTCGAGTACATGGCGGCGGGACATCCCATCAGCGAAAAAATCGAGCAAAGGCTGTCATAAAAGCTTGGGTGATAAATTAGATGTTGGCTACTTTTGTTATTCTATAAGTTCTGTCCTTTGTCAATTCTATAAGTTCTATCTAATAATCCTGCAAAATCAACAGTAACATTCGTTATTGCTTTCGCGATTTGGGTCTCTTCTGGTGGTAATGCCGATGTTTGCCGATTCCAATATTTTTTACACAGTGTACATTTATAAACAAATATGCAAATTAGATTCCCAAGCTTCGGAATCCAGTATTCAAAACTAATTATTCTTTACGTAAGTTGATTCCACCATGCAGATTTACCAGATTGACGTGCAGTATTAATGATTTTACAAATAAACTCTTTGGGAATAAATTGTGTCTTTCACAGTTGAAATTTGCTAGTCGACCATTTGTACTCAATATGTTTATGAGAATCTTTAAATGGGGTTAGGTAAGAAGATTCTACCTTTGTCCTTGCAAAAGACAGAATATTTTACGAAGATAGGTCTATCCGTGGGTGTTGCTCGTACATAAAAGCATGCAGAATATGCTTTTTCAGAAGCATGAAACACAATTTTTGCTGAAGGTGAGAAGTTAATACATCTTGGAATACCCATTAATTCATAAAATCGTAACACTGCAAAAACTTTTGCAAGTGTGAGTGGGTTATGATATTCATCCCAAGCTGTGTTATTTTGCCAAATTTTTTGCACTATAATCTTGGTAGATTCAGCCAGCTGTTTGGTAGCAATCCAACCAGCTGGGTGAAAAAACGAGCGATATCTGATAATACATTTTGCTTTGTGTAGGCTTATTTTAATTCAGTTTAGGCTTATTTTAATTCAGTTTGGGTGGATATATTATCAATTTCTCAGAATATTATTAAAACTTTACACAGATAAATAATCAATGAAAAATTAACTAAAATAGAAATAATTTTAATCTTTTCAGTTATGTTTCATAGATAAAAAATGTTAATCTAACAATGTTTCACAGTAAATACAGTTTCTAGAGAAAATTCATGAAATTTTACTATTTGAAATCTGACATCTTAAAAGTAATTTTAAACATTTATCGTTGTATAATTTTATATATAAATATTGAAAGATTCTAATATGTACAAACGTAAAAATGTTTTATTTAAACTAAATGAAAAAACTATTCAATCAATTCATTTATCATTCATCAATCATTTATGGTCGACGTTGATTTTGCTTCGTGTTTTTTCTGTGTGTAAGAGTAGTGTATTTTGCGCGTTCTGTTTTTCTGAGCTATTAGGTATCTAGTAAGTTATTCCATACTCCTGATTTCAAAATCTGTGGGTAAAGTCAATAATAAGACTTTTGTAGAATTCTTCAGCTAATTGGATATTTTTCAAGTATTTTCTAAGCGTAGGATTCAAATGTTGGGTGAGAAATTTTTTATCAACTATGTTTTGTTATTCAATTTATATTTGCTCTGGTTATTAGAGCGTAATAAAACTTTACATTATTTATTTGAATATATTTCAATACCTTTATTTCTAAAATTTCAGTAACAATGAATGTAGTGGGTAAATGAAGCTTCCCTATCAGTCTCTCTGAACTCCTACATTTAGAACCGCTGTTCCCAATTACTTCGTTATATGATCTAAAATAGGTTTGCATGATTGATTATGGTAAAAATTATATTTAATTATGATTAAAGTAAAAATTTTAAATTCGACAAAATCAGCAACACTAAGCCTGAGTAGAAGTGTTCTTTGTTGTACAGCTAATCTATTTTTTTTTTTAATTTCGTTAAATTAATGTTTACTTAACAATAAATTAAATTGTTTTTTACATAAAAGTATTTCATTTGGTAAATAATACTTGCAAATTGATACATTTCAATGTTCCTCAATATTTAATCAGTTTTAATATGTAAACACTTTATTGCCGCCATTATACGTACGTATATTAAATTAATATGCCACCAGCTAAAGTGTACAAATGTGGAAGTAGTAACGTTGCCATTGTACTTTGTGCCTCCAAGCATTATTTTGCGGTATTTCACACCGGGAGCTTGCTATTGTAAAAGCAAACAAACAATTGATTTTTTCCTGCATTTATTGTAGTAAGAATTACCGTGCTGGTGTTGACAGTACAATAAGGATTGATATTTCAGTGCCAGCAGAATAAAAAGTGAGTAGAGATCTGTAAAAAGTGATCTAAATAACATAGATGAAAAATCGATACCTTTATTACTTAAGTGGATAATAAACAACGTTCGATTAAACAAGCACTGGCTGATTCTGTTTCAAGCTTTAAATCTGACATGGCATCTTGCATAAATGAATTGAAAAAATATATAACTGAATGTAACATATTTATTAAGCACATTGATGATTCTACTATTGACTTATGAGGATGAAAATTATATTTTGCATAAACATTAAAATGGCACCGATATAGTGGTTTACCCATTGGAATTGAAAACTTATTTGATAATATTCTTAAGCTTGGCTCTCATCAAAATTTAATAGAGTCTTTATTAGAGACAATATTATGAGTGCATATTTTAAAACGCGGTCTTTTTAAGTTTGTGATATTATTGAAGGAAGCATTGATCTAATTTAAATGACCACTATTCGCCTGCTGCTGAAAAATTTAATGCTATTTGTCGAAAACTGCTTCAAAAGAAGATTATCGAAAAATTCAGATTTTTGAATGATGATACTTTAAAAGTAATAATTGTTTAATTATGCTTTAAAATATTTGTTTGTAAAAATTATAATTATTCCTCGATTTTTTCTCTTTTTACTATAATTTATTGTTGGTCTCAATGCAATGATAAGCTTCCTTCAGTGGTTAATATTATTTATAAAATAAAGTAAAATGGTTTTTATATTTGTAATGATCTATGCATTTTACATTTTTTGGTTCCCCATCTTAGTTTTATTATGTCTCTATAATGGATCATGGTACTAACGCTAGTCCTTTTTTCAGTTATATATTGATGAACCTATTCCAGAAATTTGAAATTTTAATTGTCGGAACATTAAATCTACGGGTAATTACTCTAAAATTGATGAGTTAAGGTCTTTCATTAACAATTCAATTGTAAACGTGTTTGGTATAACGGAAACTTGGTTAAAATTCTATATTTCCAGTACTTCTGTCGATATTCCAAGTGTCAAGTTTTGTAGAAATGGTCGTTTGGTGTCTAGAGGTGCTGGTGTTGACATTTATATTTCAAATGAAAGGAAAAGTCTTTTAGTTTTCTGATTGGGGAGCTTGTGAATCGTTATTTGTCGAACTTATTTTAAATGCAACGTTTCTTTTTGATGGACATTATATCATGGACTTCTATCTACATATTCAAATATAATTATAGTTGGTGATTATAATTTTAACTGTTTAATGTGTTAAATCTTTGAGTATGCGTTCGGTTAGCTTGAGATTAAAATTTTCCATTTTCCATAATTTCTTACCTACACATTTTAATGCTGCATATTCATCAACACCACTTATTGATTTTTGGTAACTTTGTGATATTTCTCTTGTTCGTATATCAAGTCATATGTCCATCTTTATGTCATCACTCACTTTTATTTTCATCTTTTCACATTTGTGTTGAACGTACTGAACAATTTATCGATATGTTCGGTCCCTAATGGATTTATCATACCGTGCGTAGAGGCTAGATCGAAAATTTGATAACTTTCTGCCGACTACGGAATAGAGCAAAAAGTGTTATCCGTCGTATAAAGAGAACATATTATTCAAGAGTATTTCAAGGGTTTGTCTCTTCAAGTTTATGGAAGTTGTTGAGAGGATCTTTCTGTTTTAGTGCTGATTTGCCATCTGGATGTTTATCAATTAATGATGGAACAACTGTTAATAATAGCTATGTTGATTATGATAACTTTATAGACATCGATTACTCGTTTTCTTTTCGATGTATAAGTGAGCCGGATTTGTGCGAAACGTTGAGTATAGTTAAGTCCAATTCTAAATGTATCCATTAATTTCTTCATATATTTTAAATTTGGTTAATTCAATTTTAACTATTTCTATTTCCCCACTTTTTGGAAGATTGAAAAGGTTATTCCAATCAAATCGAGATTCATTCATAGTCCTGATGATCGCCCTATCTCAATTCTGCAAACCTGCAATATCGAAAGTAGTAGAATACATAATCAAGAACCAATTGAATCAGTTTCTATCAATATTTATGATCATCAATATGCTTTTTGTAGAGGTTTTAGTACTACAGTTTTACTTCTTACTTTAACTGGTGATATTAGGCGATGATAATCTTAGTATTCTTATTTCACTTGATCTGTGCAAAGCTTTTAACTCTATAAACCATTTCTTTTTAATCAAAAAGCTGAAAAATGAATTCAATTCTTCAAAATTTGCATGTAAGCTCATATTTTCATATTAATCAGATCGGTATCAGTTCGTTACAGTTAATGGGTTTTGCTCTAATTTTCGATCTCTACCGGCTGATGTTACTTAAGGTTCCGTTTTAGGACCGCTTTTGTTTATGCTGTATGTCAATAGTTTACCTTATTTTATTAACTCTGGTATGTGTAAAACATTCTGATTTGCTTATGATATTTACTTGTTATTCAAGGGCTCTCTTGATTTTCAAGATGTGTTGGTAAACAATATAAACTATTCCTCAGAGCATATGTAGACGTCCATTGTCTCAGAACTTTCTTGTTATTAATTCATCCAAGACTAAGGCTATCATGTTTGGTCCTTCCGATCGATATATTCTAGGCTTAGATGTATTTTTAGGTAGAGTTCGCATTAATTTTGTTGATGAATTACAGTACTTAGGCGGCATTTTGGATAGTAAATTCAATTTCAATTCACACATTGATTTCATAAGTTCTAGAATTTTCGGAATTCACTCAACAAATCTTTTTTTCCTTAACATGTAAAAAAAACGTATATCCTGGGCTCTGTTGTTATCACATATACAACACTGATCAAAAAAATAAATTTTTTGATCAGTGTTGTCATACTTTTTTATAAAATTAAACGCCAAGAGAATATAACTCCTTATTTCATTAATTTTTTTAAATTTCCTTTAGGTATTTATTGATGAATCGTAATTTAAAAAGTCATTAGAAATTTCAGTACAATTCCATTATATAGAAACTTTGAAATTTAACGATCAATTAGAAACCCACAAATTAGTATACCACGAACTGCATCATCTTTTTTAAGGGTTGCACGGTGGTGGAATCTACTGCCATTCTCATTACGTACATTTTCTAATTTTTAGATTACAACATTTAGAATTATTTGAGAATCACTAATATATTTACCTTTTAGCACTTTTTTCTATTAGTTTAACTGTTTCCTATTTATAGTTTTTAAATATTTTTACATACTACTGAATGGGACCATCTCTTAATTTTTTGTTTATGGCTGGGGAGCCAATGAACATGAATTTGATTTTCTTTCATCATTATATATTAAATATTTTTTTAATTATTTTAACTATGTTTTGTATATTTATTTCGCTTTATGTAGTATGCTTATTTTTGGCTAATAAGTCTTTATATTACATATTTTGTAAACAAATGAAATAAAAATCAGTTCCGTATTTCAATCAATACAATTTGGTGAACTTCATTCTAAATGTTCCCAATTAAATAAAATTGTCAACTCTTTAATACCATCATCTTCTATTCTAAATCAATCCTCTCCTTATTTGATGGATCCTTGTCCTCCACCTACACTGAAGAATATTTATCGAATTTAAATGTAGTGTTTGTTGCAAAACTGGATTTTAGGGTTGAAACGAAACTAACAATATCCTGCCAACTCTAACTAATAAAAAAGATTTGAAAACAACAAATCAATCTGATCCAGTGGTTACAAAACGCCTTTTTTAAATAATCCTGCAACTAATTGATATATTTTAGCGAAATTTTACACAATGACTTGATTGACAAAATATTTTTTTTAAGTTTAAGAAATATTTAGACCAAAGAAAAATATTGAGCAATTTTTCAGAAATATATTGTCTGAATAGTAGAATATTCTAAATAATTCTTGCTCAAGAACCATATACCCATGCGGATTCAATAAAAACAAATATTATTTTGAAAGAGAAATTTAGAAAAAAATTCTTTTTAATTTTTTTCAAACAGGTGGCAACATTTTTTCAATTAAAAATTAACTATTTCTTTCTAGACTACACAATTTTTTACTTAATTCTGTAAGAAATTTTAACGTTATATTTTCCTAAATTTCAATTTCAAAATAGTATATGTTTTTATTGAATCCGCATGGGATTTAGAATTTTGTACAGAATTCAGACAATATCTTAGATTTTTTGGAATAAAAAAAATTAAAAAAATTTAAAAAAAGCAGTAAAGAACTATCCGAGAGAGGGTCAAAATTTTACTTTGGTCTAAATATCTCTTAAACTATAAAAGTTACACATGAAAGCATATTTTTAATAAAAAATTTTAAAGGCTATAAAAATTATAAATTTATCAAATTTTGTCGATATTTTAAAAATCGTCATACCAGAGATGAACAAATTTGGTGATCCACCTCCCGACTCCAGGACCCACTTAAAAAATTAATTGGAAAACATCTCAAAAATGTCCAAGTAAAATTTTATTAAAAAGTATATATGCCAAAAGGGTGTCGAAGTTTAACCATGGCCTTTAATCCTCTAAAGCTTTATTAGTTACTATTTTGCTATCAATTGCTTTGAGTTGATTGATTTGCTTTATATGCATTTGTATTAGAAATTCTTTTAGAATTAATTGTATAGTCGAGTAGGATATAGTTGATTTTAAAGTGAAAAACTGTTACAACGTTTTTGAAAGAAATTTATAAAAAACTTTTCTAAATGGAGCTCAAAAACTTAAAAAAACCTATCCAAAAATGGGTCAATATTTACCTTAAATATCTCTTAAACTATAAGAGTAATTATAGGGGCTATATATTTTTAAAATATTTGTTCAATCAAGCCATAAATATAAATAAATTATTGACGATTTTTTAAAAAATCGTCATACCCGAGGTGACCAACTTTAGAGATCCACTTCCCGACCCCATGACCAACTGGAATCAATTGGAAAACCCCTCAAGAATGTGCGTATATTCGTTAAAATATATTCAATAATTCCGGAATTATTGAAATTTAATTTAGTGTTTATGTAGGGAAATAAAAATATAATTTTTGGGCTGTATTACTCTTAACAGATGATCACTATTATTTAGGGTTTCGATAGATTGATTTGAATTGACAAATGATATTAGTTTGAGTGTGTACGATATTTATAATTTCGATTACGAAGTCGGTGTTTAAAATTTGAGATAATATCCGGGCTTCAACCTGAAAATCCAGTAAATTTCATTCGGTAGTTTGAAGATCTAATTCAAAAGAGGGAATAAATAAATAAAATCAATATTAACAAATGTATTTATTTCGTGATTTTGAATACGATTTTTAATTTTTTGATTATTAGGCTGAATGTACTTATTAGCTTATCTGTTCGTTAAGTCTACTATTGATAAAGCAAAGAATATAAATCACATTCGAAACCGCTTACATTTAATTCTCACTTGCATTTAATACTCTCTCACAAAATTTAATTTATGCTCACGTTTGGTGCACATACATATCTTTTTCTGATGTTATTTCAATTTGTTTACCTGTGAAAAATTATATTTTTTGTTTAGTAAACATATTTGATAAATTTTTTGTTTGTTAAATATCTTATAAACGATATATTTTGGGGAATTTCTTTTTTATTTTTTCCCATTACACATATCCATTTTTGGTGATAATACTTTATTTTTAAACGAAACTTCATTCAAGAGCTGTGAGCCTTGGTGTGGGGAAGTGGAGTTTCAAAACTGATCACCTCACGTAACAAAATTTTAAAAAAATCGCTGAAGTTTCATTTCTGATTTGATTAAAAGAAAATCACACACATTTACTCCTTATAATTTTCACATGAACGTTCCTGAGGTGTTTTCCAATTGATTTGGAAAAGCACAAGAACAAGCGTGGATCTCCAAATTCGTTTTTTTATTTCGCTTATGATTTCAGTAAAAATACGTATAATTTGTCCTTACAATTCATTCCAAAATATACGCTAACATGTGTACGATATCTCTTATAACTTAAGAGATATTTAGGCAAAAGTAAATTTTTACCGTTTTTTGGACTTGTAGGTTGGCTTAATATAGGTTGATCTTTTTTTTCTAAAAAAATATCTGGATTCTATTTAAAATTCTAAACAAGATCACATAAAAATTTTAAAGAAAAATGCCGTTTTTTAGGGGTTTTTTAATCTTTTAAATCGAATATATTTCTCTGGTCTATACAACATTTTTTATAATTCTTAAAGAATTCATTATGCAAAAGCGTGTAAAGCAAATCCAAGAGTACAAAATAAAATTTTGGTAATTAAAAAAAAATACTCATACCGAGGCTTGCAGATCCACTTCCCTAGTCCAGGACCCCATAATTCATGTCTTTCTTCGAATCAATTGGAAAAAACTTCAATAATGTTTATGTGAATTTTAATTCATAAAAAAGCGTTTTGGGACCACTGTGCCTCGGAGCAAGTAATGGTTGTCTCTTACTATTTTGGAAACCTTATGCTACCACGTCAATAATATATAACCATTGTTTGTTTTTGCTCATGATTCACTTCAAAATGTTGACTATTGCTATTATATGAGAATGTAAAATTTTAAGTTTTAGGGACAATTTTAATTTAATTAACATTAAAAAAGCATTTTTAAATGTCACGAGGTGCAAAACGTTATATATATGGAACGTGTTCGAAAATAGCACTTTTCAAAAAACTTGGAGTAATTTCGAAAGGTTTGTTTACGAAGGATTTTTTTAGATCAATAATGAAACATTTTGACCTACGCAAAGCCGCCATCCAGAATTATGGTGAAACTGCTATAGAAACTGTAGCAAGTGTGTAGAAGAGCTAAAGAACATCATGAGAAGCTGAAAGCAAACAATTTAGAAAAGCACAAGGCTGGGTAAAAGAATCGAATAAAGCTCCAAGAGAGCAAAACGAGCAGAATGAAGAAAAATATAAAATAGTGTCAAAAGTGATTAACCAACTTCGTAAGGAAATTCAGAAACTGGAGACTAATTTAACGGAAAAAGAAGCAGACACTACCTTAAAACGTGAAGGTGACATAGATGAGGAGATAAAAGCCATTGCGAAAAATACAACAAGACAATGAATCTCTATATTACCAAGAAATTGAGAGAATCGGTATGGTTAGTGATGCAGAGAAGATTAATAAACCAATGAAAAAAGAGAGCACCATTTGAATTAATGGGTTCTATGTACAATGTGTTATTCGGAATAAGGAACGCAGACAATCGTAATAGATTGGAAGAAAATATGTGAATTATTTTCAGTAATCAAGATAATTTAATAAAACAACTCTTATTGATTTAATAGTTAATGTGTTAATAAAAACGATAGAATATGTTAATACCAATTTCAATCGGATGTTTAGCCAACTTAAGCATTAATCGTGTTGGTTACACAATTAAATTTAATGATTGATGAATTTCAACAAATACCATCATCCGGAAGAAATCGAAGCCAAGCTAATAAAACCATTTGATGTGACCACAGGAAACAACACTTAGGATATCGGTGACCTAAGTTTAAATACCACTACCATTGCACGCCTGGCAAAAAGTTTAAGATTGGACTCGATTACATTTAAGGCAAAATATAGTAAAAATATATTTGATTAGATGCAGATACAAAATTGCGAAAAAAAATAAATATATAATTCTAAATAAAAGCTTTAGATGCATTTGGTAGACAAGATTCTTTGGCTTATTTTGAAGGTTCTGCCAGATGTTTTGCTTTAGTTCTAGTTTAGACTTAAAGATTTTTATAATTAGTACTTAAGGTTTACAAAGATTTAAAACAGAAACAACACTGTTGAGACACTCTTTGATATACTTGCACACATAACACTGGTCGTGTAAATACGACCAGTGTACGTATTTGAACATAACTATGTATGTATATTCTAAATTAATGTTTCTTCATCCTTTGTAGGCTGAAAACATAATTTATGGTTAAAAAACATAATTTAATAATTTAAGAAAATATTTTTTTAGAGCCTGATTTCAAATTGCACTATGTTTGCTAAAAGTAAGTATTTATATAAAATATATTGAAACTCACCCTACAATTAGAATCATGTTCTTTTTTGTTCATAGGCCGACACCTGATAACAACTCTTACATTTTCCGCCATTATTATCTTTATATACTTTTGCTTTAATATGCAACACTTTTAACAGCAATACTTTATTGTTTTCCTAATAAAATACACGCGCGTATTCTGGCGAATCCTTAAGGTCAATATGTAAATTTATGTAAAAATGTTTAATTAATTTATTGAAACTAAATATTTAAATGGCCACGTGATGTGGCTAGTACTGTCCACTAGATACTAACAAAAAGTAAAAAATACAATAAAAAACAAAAACCAATAATAATTATTATAATAAAAAGTTTGTTGTGACCACAATAAATGCATGCACAATTCAATACCTGTAACCATTATTAAAGCTTTTTAAAAATGACAATAATAGGGGTGTTCATTTAAAAGTTAACTTTTTTTCATAACAATTAAGTAAATTAAATGTTTAAAAAAATTATAAAAAGTGGCGGGTGATAAGAAAATTTATCGATATTAATAGTTAAAAGTTTTATTCATATCAATTGATATTTTGTGTGAGGTGAATAGCCTTACTATTGTATTTATGTATGTATGAATATTTGTATGTATTTGTACTTATTAAGATAGAAATCTGAAATCCAATGTAAATAATCAATAATAACTAAATATTGGTTAAATTATAAGAAATATTTAACATAGGAAAAAATTAAAAAACGTATTGTATATACAGTGAGTATTGAAAGTAGATATTTTTACGAATTTACAATTAAACTGTGTTATATATTTTTTGTACATTAATCGCTTATATAGAACATATGCTGTCATTATAATATAAACTATATTTAATTTTTTATTTATATTTTAAATATTAAATTGTTGAATTATTTGTAACTTGTGGCACTGAACTCACTGTATATGTCGAATTCTTCTTCATTATATTTTTTATATGCCTTTATATCAAGATGTTGATTTTGACTCTTTTTATAATTCATCGTAAGATCGGATCTTTCAAAGAGTTTAATTCAAAAAAAGTTTATTTTTTCACTCTTTGAAAAGAGGAAATAAGTGTTTATAAATCTAAAAGCACACAAAGTCGTGTATTAAGCTGAAAAAGGGATTTATCGTCATTTTGATGATTTTATGATCCAAACATGATATCTTGACGATTTATTTTCCAATGTTTTTATATAATCTATCACCAAAACTTAGACTATATCAAATTTTCTGTCCGCCTTTTATACCATGAATTCAATATAAAATACCGAAATATTTTGATGTTCTCATAAACGTTGGTATAAAATCAATGAAATCGTTTTAGTAACTAAAAATTTACACTAAATTTAGAGTTTATCATTCTTTGAAAGTGCCCTGCAATATTATCGTTGCGTTTTGAAGTCCCCGCAGATACCGGTGTGTAAATTGTATCTGCGGGGACTTCAAAACGCAACGATAATATTGCAGGGTACTTTCAAAGAATGATAAACTCTAAATTTATTTAAAAAAAATAAATTCAATACGACGTCAATACTAATTAATCTAAGAGACTAAAGTAAAACAAGATCTTTAAAACTATTCTGTATCATTTCGTTCCCTCAATAAGTTAAGTGGAGAATCTTCAATGTGTTCATATAGAACCCTTAAAAAGCCATTTAAAAGTATTGGAAACCCTATGCAAGCTATATGAAATAAAGAAAAAACTCTTTAATTTAAATAAACTTGAAGGAACATATTAAAATTTTTGCGTGTGTTTCCATTACACTCCTCCGTGCATTATCCTAAAATTACGTTGTCTATAACATTTTTTCTATTATTTTTGCATTCATGCTCCAAATTTCATGTTTCTTGTTAAAGTTTCGCCGATTTTAAAAATTTCATATGTTGGGGGACTACCACTCCCCCGTATCATATTAAAAATTTTATTAGATATTACTATTTTTAAGGCTTTATCTTCGTGCTCAATTTCAAAAATATTAGTTTTATGCAAAAATATGCGATATTTATATCCCCCACTTTCTAGTGCTCTCTCCTAAATTTCTATAGAATACAATATTTTGTTATTACAACACTATCCATTTGTCTAATATCGTGAGATTTCTCTTATTAGTTGAAAAGATACATGATATTAAATGTTTCGGTTATATCGGGGATATCCCTCCCACGTCTTATTCAAAAAATTCAAGTGCGTTATATTTTCCACAGGTCATAATAATTGTTCAAATGTTTTAGTGTTTACAGGTTATCTCAGATATCGGTCTATAATTTTTTCTACTTAACCAATTTGCCCGAATATAAATGAAAAACTTTAGCGTTACGGAATGACAGGGTTAGTGAAACCTCGTCACCATTTATGGTGGTGGACGGTATAACATTGTAATGAAAGTTACTTTCCGGAAATACCCGATAGAAATTTCACGGGATTTACAAAAATTGGAAAATCCCGGAAATGTTTTACCGTGGAGGAACTATTTTTATAAGTCATTTATAATGTTGACGATTTCGAAAAGTAAATTTAACGATTTGACTTTATTTTTCCCCTAGAAATTTTGATGTTTTTTGTCCAAATATATCTGGCAACTATGAATGTGTGTAAGTTTACAACAATTATTGAATATACAAACATACTCACATACTAAGATGTGTTTGCTTTTTTTGTTTGTGTCCTTATGTATGTGCAATCACATTTTTAGTTTTTATATTTTTCTTTTGAACCATTTAGAATGAGTTAAAAATAAACCTCTTCTTTACTCTTAGAAAAAATTTAATTGAAAAAAAATATCTTCGCTCCGAGTTTTTCCATACTCTCATATACAGTTTGTCAAATATATCTTTGCAATTATATAAAAAAGGAAAACACTTAACTTCAATAATGAATTCTAACAAAAAATCTTATTTATTTGTTTTGTACACATATGTTGCTCTACCTGTTTACGAAATTAAACATTTCTTGAATTTGTTCTTTAAAATCGTACCTTTTATTATCAAGAACATAATCCAAATGGTTTTCTTATAAAATTTGCCACAAAAAATATTTATTTGGACTGTTTAATAACTTTAAAATAATTTTATTAAGAATGTTTTTATACGATTTTTTTCAAACTGTAATGTGACAAATATATTAGTTGCATTGTATTATTATAATTATTATAATAATTATTTATATTATTTATATAAGTGATAGGATATACAAACTTTGTCATTTCGTTTGTAACACCAAGAAGACATCATATAAGACCCCACATATAGTTTCATTAAATTAAATTCAGTGTCGATCGCCTGTCTAACTCTCTGTTGGTATGCTTACATCCTAAATAATTAACAGAGCTTCTGAGAAATTTCCTTAAAAATGAAAAAATGAAATTTTAAAATTGGATTATGGTTAAACGGCATATTCAATTTTTACGAAATTTAGCACGCTGGTATTGACTAGCAAATTGGGAGTGGTATCTTTCTGCAACAAAATTTTAGTATTACATAACTCTCTAAATATTTATTTCTGGTGAACCATTACAGATAATAAATATTATATGTTTCTAGAACTAAGACTTTGCTGAAAAAGACTTTATACAAATGTTTTTAAAATTATTTTTAAATTAATCGCAGTGGATGGTATTATAGGTTCGGCACAGCCGAATATAGTACTTATACATGTTTAAATATTTAATACCATTTCAATAACTAAATAATATAATAATATATATAATAAAAAACTTTAAATTTTTACAAATGGTTGAAGCAATATATTTTTGATATACTGTATGGTTAATTAGTTGCTCAAGCATACCACAATGTATTTAAATTTGTGTAGTTGAGAAACTTAACAATTAATATCGATTTATTTAAATATTTACTTATTCAAAAATATCGATTTTGGCAGATGGAAAAGATTGACAACCATTGTGACCATTAATAATTAGTAAAACCGAAAACTATTTTGAATTTGTAAGTTTTTATTTTACACATTCAAACTTTTTGAATTTTATGTTTACAAATTTATAGCTGAAAAATAAAGACATTTGGTTAGCATTAACAAAATTGTTTTATCTCCTTTAAAATAACACATATTCTCCACTGGAGTTAGACCATATTTTAAGGAAAAGTCTATTTCATAAGATTTTTTCATGATTTCTATATGGGATTCCTTGCGCAGAGGGCTCTGCCAGAGGAATTTAAATGGGCATATTTCATTCATTTGAAATTAACCTGAATTCATCAAGGATTGATTATATCATGTGATCAAAGAGGATCAATTTTTTCTTTTATGCAGCAAAACGGTTGTATCATGCCTTGAGAAAGGAGATACGTATATTTATATATTTATATGCAGTTTTGTAATGGCAGTTTTTAGCCAAGCGAATGACTTTTCCATTTTTCATCATAAAAACCCTTTAATTTAATTTTGTCTTCTGTCAACGTTGAACTCTAATTAAAGATGTTTATGTAAAGAATGGCAGTTAACACAATCTTTTTAACTGTGCAGGTCTAAAAATAAAAATACAATGTGTAACATAAATACAGAATATTTCTGAAGAAATAGTCATATTTAATTCCCATATGAAAATAAACACCGGGAGTAACATTACGTTTTTAACATTAACGTTGTTTTCCAATAAAAGAAATAACACTTAGTGGTATTTCAGAATGATTTTTATTCAATATGTTCAATGAAGATGCAGTGCATTCGTGTGAAGTTCCGTAATTTTATATTATTCTTTCAATTCGTCTTTTAAATCTTTTAAGTTTATGTCATTATTCTCAAGAATTTCTTGTTCGGACATGTCTTCATTCTTATATATATATAATATATATATATATATATATATATATATATATATATATATATATATATATATATATATATTAAATTTGAACAATTCTTTGGCACAATTAATTTTCTAACTATTTTAAATATATGTTATAAATTTTATTAACATGGGTCCATATTTTGATATAGCTCCCATATAATCCTCCTTCCCGGAAAACGGGTTTGAGCTTTAAAACGATTAAATAAAGACCAATTATATCATATCAATTATATCATTTAAAATAAATATCCATTAGGATTTAGCACAATGATTTTTCTAACTATAATCAAAGTATATTGTAAATATGAACAATCTTGGTTCAAAATTTGCTGTAGCTCCCATATAAGACCCCTTCCCGGAAGATAGTTTTGAGCTAATAACCTCCAAAATACAAGTGGTGAAGAGTGTATATTGACTTTGTCATTCTATGTGTAACGCTAAGATTGAATTATTTCAAACTCCATAATGTATATATTCTTGCTTCAAATTAAAATCTCATTCAATTTTCGTCAATCTGTTTGTCTGCTCACATGAAATCTGGCCTAGTAGAAAAAGGCAGTTCAGAAGAAAAAAGTCTATGTATATCTACGGAACCAAACGTATTAATTTCACACGAATTTGTGGTGGAGGGTATTGAAGATTCGGCATAGCTGAATATAGCATTCTTACTTTTTTCTATTCTAAATTACTTTTGAAGAACTTTCTTATAATTTACAAGAAGATTTGCATCGCC